>LPNX010271142.1:276038-395272 GCA_001517045.1 Pseudotsuga menziesii | reverse complement strand
TTTCCAATTAAACTATTAAAAAATAGCCTAATTTTTGGAAAAAATAAATTTTAATAAAAAACACTGAAAAAACTGAAAAATTGAAAAATTGAAAAACACCTATGGGGACTTAGACATGTTCATATGACTCAAAAATGATGTCTAGCATGCTTACACATTGACACATAGACTCTAATAACCTCGTTAGGCCCAAATGCCAAGCCGACCACCCCAACTTTGGAGGTACGGAGTGAAAAACTCAGAAATTATCAGTCGTTTATTCAACAACCAATAATAACCAAGGTAAAAAACACCCTGGGCTGATCGGATTGACAAATGAAGTCTAAGAGACCGAGTCTTTTACAGACACTATCATGCTAGAACATCTATTACAATTCCCCCATGGGGTATGAACATGTGATATGATACAATAAAGCTTCTCGGAAGAAAGACTGAAGGCTCTCTGAAGTCCGAACAAGTTATCCCTGTCCGGTTCACCAGGCTCACTTGATAGAAAACCACTAAGTACAACTTAGGTGGTAACACCTGCTTCAATGATGGACATACAGATACAGATTAGGCAACCTGTTGAGGTTAACCTTGCAGACTTTCACATCGATCAGTTACAGATGATCTAGTAGTAGCTAAGCGTAGAGCTCAGGGATAGAGAGCTCGCGACTTATAAAATAAACACACAGCTGAAGCAAAAGAATGTAGCACTCGCCGCCAGCTTTCAGAAAAAGGCAGACGAGCTAAGAACATATGAAGAAAGAGAACAGTACCTCTCTCAAGTCCTACAGAGCATAGAATTGGAGTTACCCCAATGTAACATTGAGTTTTCCTTGCCTCTCCCACAGAAGGTAAGAAGAGTTGCAGACAGAGCAAAGGCTCTGGAATAAACAGTGGTCAAGATGGAGGAAGACCATAGAGCACATATTGCTGAGCTCGAGGCTCGAGCACCAGGCACCCCCAAGGCAGACAAGGAAGCAAGAGTAGAGGCCTTTCAACTCACTTCCGCATAGATGAAATCTCGCATAGATGATGCACTGTCAGTGCTAGATGATGCGATGAACACATGGTCCGAGTTAGATGAGCCTCCCGAGAAAGTAGAAATCCAGCAAAGTATTCAGCAGATAGAGAATACCGCAGCAGTGATGAAGGAAGAAATTAGGAGCTTAGCAGCTCTTCCAAAGATGAGAAAGATGACAGAGATGAACCGCTTGCAGTAGGAAGTGTAGCGGTTGAGAGCAAAGGAGATACAAATCAATGACCTACTTCAACCATATCAAGAACAAATCACAGAGCTAGTCGATGTGGTTGAGCAGAAAGTTAAGGAGTTCACTACCACCATAAATGAAATTGATGCAATAGAAGACTCCAGTATTAGTCAAGCTATGCTTGACTCGGCACAAGAGCGTGTCGCAGCTATGGAGAACGAAGTCGCAGGACTTCGGGACAAATTTCAAAAGACTTCGCAGAAATCCAAGGAGAAGCTAGAGCAAGATAAGCCCACTGGTAGTGGCTCGAGGACGAGCCACAAGTAAGTGTTAGGGGACTGTTGGAGTAGGGTCCCGCAGCTACAGGAAAATCTGCCATTTTGGCAGATAGACATTTTTAGCGAAGATGAAGAGATAAGGTAAAGATATGACATCGTAGCATGTTTCTAGCTGCAAAGTAGAGCCAAAAACTATGACTACCGGGGCAGCAAAGTCAAAGAAGACGACAGTACCTGAGCGGCCGAGAGGAGATTGCTCACCCACTACATTGAAGGCAGCGACGAAAGACAGGAGGGATCAGCTACCCTCATAAAGGAAAAGGAGCAATGAGGCCAAGGTATTGAAGACGAAGGACAGAACAGGAAGCGTTAAACAGTACCCATGGTCAACGTCGAGAAGCATGGAAGACTACAGAGAGCAGTGGTGTGATGGAAAGAGGCTACCCCAAGTAGAGATATGTCGACTGTCACTAGTTAGGGTTTTTGGGTTACTGTTGGGATAGACCCACAGTGTTGTAAAGGCGAGACCTTCGGGCTGCCTATAAAGGGATGTATTTTGTATTGAAAAGGGTTGGTTGGTTGGGTAGTTAGACAAGCAGACACCTAGATAGTTAGAATATCGAAGCTAAGCTCTAGTTCTATTATCAATGGTAGTTATCTTACTGTAACCAGTAGCTAGCTCATTGAGCATGTATGTAACAATCCGTATGGATTAACAGAGGGAGAGAGAGAATATTGTAAGAAGGAAATATAGAGATAGAAAAGAGATCTAAGAGAGAAGGGCTCCAGGCTGTGTGCGGAGTTACCCAGAAGATCTCGAGCTGCATATGCGATGCAGCAGAACTGTGTAATCTCTCCAGATATAATAAAACACAGTTCTGTGGATGTAGCTTCTACCCTGGAAGTGAACCACGTAAAATCATATTGTTATGTGATTGATTCATGTGATTGTATTTACTTGTTGTATCTGTCACTCATTACATGAACTTTGCTTACAGTTTAATGTATGTATGTGTTATTCATTTCATAGCATTATAGAGGGATAAATGCAGGTCGAAGCCTTTAAGTATTCTATATAAGAGTCTGTCTATGTTTCACTTAATATAGTTAAGAGTAGCAGTGTAAAGTAGTCTTGTATGTTGAGTCCTGTAAGTCGAACACAAGTAACGCTAGGCACGCTGAGCCGCAGCGGTAGGATATCGCAGGGAGGCGATATCGCACCATCAGAGGAGCTGTGGTGCATGGTACCGCAGGTTGAGGATTGAGCGTAGGAGAGAGTTACGTGTTGCCCCAGACGCGGCGATGCGATAAGGGCTATATTCATCGCAAGAAAGAGGAAACTGTGCATTGCAGAGAGAGATCTCGTGGGTTGAGAAGAGCTACGAGACGCACACATGATGCCATAGAACCTGGTCGAAGACACTTGAGTCTTTGGCCAACCCATTAGAATCACTTCGGGTGAGACTTCAGGTCGCCCCGTGGTATATCACTGAAAGGGCCAGTGAGCTAGGGGTGTTGTTGGTAATTACAGTAAACCTGGGTCTTCCCATAAATACCAACAACTAGATGATGAAACCTCATTATACATCAATCGTAGGAGGGAAATTGGGTGACCTTTCAAGCGGCACCATCCAACCGAAGTATCCACTTGCTCTTACTGACACATGAAGGAGCACCCCCCCACCAAATATAGCTTTAGAAGACACACAACATTCTAAATGATGGACAAATATTTGCAGTCGACCATTGATAGTATAAGTCAACATCAACCGACTGTAAGTCGACGAAGAATCGACAACCGATGGGAACTCAAGTTCCATCGACCACAGTTCCACAGAGCCGAACACAGCAATAACCCCACCACCCCCACCTCCACCACTACCACCTCCTGAAAGCAGTGACAGTGATTCAAATATGGGTCATGGAATGGCTCACATTCCTCTATATGAAGGGGATGAGGACCCCAGACGACACCGGTTTGTCTACGAGTCGACTTGGGAGGCCAACCAAGTTACAGACGAAGATAGACAAATGGCACAGTTCACCGGTGCCTTGAGGAAAAGGGCATTGACATGGTACATGAACTTTTCAAAAAGACAACCTAGAGCAACAAAAGCCGATATTAAGGCACAATTTTTGTCATTTTTCAAAACCCCATATACTAAACACCTGGCTGCGAAAAAACTAAAAACCACCTCACAAAATCCAGGGGAGACTGTTCGTGACTATAATAAGTGCTGGAAAGACATACTGAGCCAGCTAGATTATGTTATATATGAACAATTACTAATATAGTGGTTTCTTGTAGGACTATCTTAGAAAGTGTGCCGACACATCAGTCTGGAAACGTTCAAATCTTACGAGGATGCACTAACAAAAGATCTTCACGCGGAGATGGACGAAGACATACCCGCTTACCCCACGGACCACAGATTGGAAGAACATCTCAAGAACATACAGAAGTCTCTAAAAGAGTTAAGCCTCAAGAATCAGGAGATCTGGTGCACGAAATGCTCAACGGTCGGCCATTCCAAAGATAACTGTCGATAGGAATACAGTCGACAGGACGTTCGATTCATACAGACCAAGTCATTTTGCAACATTTTCCAACATCACGGAGATCACTCAATGAAAGAATTCCCGTTCAACATGAAGAACGACAAGGCTTCCTAGTGTGCCATCTGTGAGACCAAAAGTCATGACACGGTTGAATGTCAGTTGAACCTGAAGAACCGACAGAACTATTCGACGGTCTACCAAACTAATGCAGTAGCGCAGCATAACAAGAAAAACAATCTAGCAAATGATTAGAACAGTCAAAGATATGATGGTTGACAACATGAGCACCGATACGACAATCGATGCGTAGGCTATGGAGGAAGAGGTCGATTCCCTGGGAATCGTGACAACCGACCGCGTCGACTCATCCAGTGCTTTACATGCTATAAAGAGGGACATCGGTACACATACTGTCCATACAAAGACAGGACTGATCTCAAATTTTATACTCACTGTGGGGTAGGGGATCACTCACTAGAGGATTGCCCTACCATGTTAGAAAAAATTAATACAAAAAAAAATGTTAATGTCTTGTCCTGTGTGCAAAAAAATGATATACTAAACACCAAAAATTTACATATTGTAACTCGACAAGGAACAAAAACAGGATTTGATAACCCACGAATCAGTAAAATAAAAGAGAAAAATGTCTATCTTGAGCCACTGAAAGAAAAACAAATATACAAAGAGGCAACTAATGTACTCAAAGAAATTGCACGACAAGAAAACGTTCATGACACTCGACACAACACAATAAAAAAATTAATCCAGCTCGTTCAACAAGACAATTTAGTATCCCAGTTCATCAATTTGCTATATGAAATAAAATGTACCAACTCTGAAAAACTAATAAAGAACATCTGCAGCTTAAATAAAAAATACAAAGGTGATGCCAACCCACTTGTCGACCTAGAAATCGAAGGATACCACGTCCGACAAGTAGTGCTCGACTTTGGCTCACAAGTCAACATCATGACTCGTGACACTTGGGAACAAATGGGCCGACCTCGACTCTATGAGTCAGGCATATACCTGAAACTAGCCGACCAAGGCCTAATTGAACCCATTGGAGTCTAGAAAAATGTCGACACAATTATAAAAGGAATCTTGACCAAGGTCGACTTTGAAATCATCGACCCAAAGGAAGGATCCAGTTCCTTCCCAGCATTAGTCGGTCGACCTTGGGGTAGAAAGATGAAAGAATCTATATCCCTTGATAAGGAACGAATCAAAGTAAAAGGAAATGGACAAAAATTCATTGTACCCATTCATCCATCTCAAGGGGAACCTTGGACTGAACCTATTGATGAAGAAGTCGACGTCTGACAACTTTACCAAATCGAAAACAATGTAGATTACACAGAACCAAATATCCATGGAGAACTGCATTTAGGCAACCAAGACTCAGTCGGTTATAATTCCGACGCTGAATTATATGATTGGGAGATCAAGAACTATGAAACACAAGCAAGAGGGTGCTGGACTATACAAAAAGTGCAGAAAAATCCCACCCAACAGTGCTTCATAGTGTCCATTGTCCCAAAGATATTTGAGAAGAAAATTAGGGAACACCCTACTCTACAAGATAGCAACCTAAATAATACAAAACTACCAAGATATAAATAAAGGGAATCACCAGTCATGCATGTCGAACAAGTGTCCAAAAATATTGGTGAACATGGCCAACTTCAAAGCCTAGTCGAAACTTTTACAGGACAAGCTGCTAGATGGTGGGATACCCATCAGACAAGACTGCAGACCTGTACAACTGCTTCGACTTAATTTGTCGAAAGGTTTGGAGGAAAGAAGTTAACCCAACAAGCTCAGATACTTATATTCACTCAAGGACAGAACCCAGAAGATCATATAAAAACCTGTGAAAAGGAGTGGAGAAGACTTGGATACAAGGATGAACGAGCATGGCCACACTTGTTCCCATCAACCCTAGCCGACTTACCAAATAAATGGTATAAAATGGAAGAAGCTAGAGGTGAAACCTTCTTATGGCATGAACTCAGGGAAAATTTTATTAAATATTTGAACTTTATACCTCAAAATGAAAACTTGGTCGAAACAACAAAACAAATTAAAGAATTTATCCAGCTGACCGAAAACAAACCCTTACAAGATAACTGACAGACATGGAAATGTAACAATATACAAAAAAGGTCAAAGCCATAGTCGACAAGATTACAGCTAGAAAATGAAAACACAACAGGAAAAAACTTTAGATGGAAATCTAACCATGTCGAAACAACAAAACCTATTTGTACAATCCTAAAAGTTGAAACAACTGACAAACAAGATACCGATAGAATGACTGCAGCTAAATTCCCTACCACATTCTCACAGTTCAAAGAAGGAATTCAACCAATCAATGAAGCTAAAGCACCAGAGTGGCTAGACGCTAAAGTCAAAACTAAAGAATTCGACATCTCAAATGATGATCGACCAAAAATGGCAAAGATTGGTGACTATTGGAGTGAAGAACAGACCACAGAGATAGTGAACTTATTAAATGAGTTCCACGATGTATTTGCTAGAGATTACAAAGACCTAAAAGGCTTAGTCCATGAAATGGGAGAGATGAAAATTGATACTAAACCTGATGTTTGACCTGTGAAGAAAAGACCTTATAAACTAGCTCACAAATACAAGGAGATAGTCAAAAAGGAAATTGATAACATGTTAGCAGTAGGTATCATCTACGCTATCGACCAATCAGAATGGGCAAGTCCAATGGTGGTACAACCTAAGAAACATGACCCGACCAGACTATGAATTTGTGTTGACTTCAGGGAACTAAACAAAGTAACACTAACAGACCCATTTCCAACCCCTTATGTAGATGAAATATTGAATGAAGTTGCAGGACATGAGTGCTACTCATTCACAGATGGATTCTCAGGCTATAACCAAGTGCCAATAGCTAAAGAAGACTAGAAGAAGACAACCTTTGTGTGTGAATTTGGTTCATTTTCTTACAAAGTTATGCCTTTTGGATTAAAGAATGCACCTGCAGTGTTTTCTCGAATTGTTGTCAAAACATTTTAGGAATATATCTATAAGACCATGGCAGTATACTTTGATGATTGGACAATATACTCTACGCTGAAAGACCATTGAAAATGGCTCAGACTTATGTTGGAGAGATGTCGACAGATTCAACTCTCCCTAAACATCAAGAAATTCATATTTGTGACCCCCATAGGGATATTATTAGGGCACATTGTCTGTAAGGAAGGTATTAAGGTTGAATTTGCAAATATCAAAATTATCCTTGACTTGAAACCACCAGTAAACCCAAAAAAAATCAAGGTGTTACTTGGCCACACAGGCTATTACAGAAAATTCATAAGATATTATTCATACATGAACTATCCTCTTGAAGAGCTATTAAGAGAAGATCAAGAGTTTAATTCGACAGAAGAGTGCCACATATCATTTGAAAAATTAAAAAGAAAACTAGTCAAAGCCCCAATCCTAAAGTTTCCAAACTGGTCGATCAAATTCCATGTCCATATTGATGCATCAAGCCTCGCAATAGGAGTAATCTTAACTCAACTAGGAGATGATGGAATGGACTATCCTTTAGTTTACAGTAGTAGGAAGTTAAATAAGGCTGAAAGAAACCATTCAACAACAGAAAGAGAAGCCCTAGGAATGGTCTTTTCCCTACAAAAATATCGACATTATATGTTAGCTAATCCTTTTATATTCTATACAAACCATCAGGCCCTCAATTACCTCATCAATAAACCACTACATCATGGAAGGATCTGTCGATGGCTACTTCTTTTACAATAATTTGAGTTTGAATTTGTTGTCGACTGGGCAAGTTAAATTTAGGTCTCAACCATTTATCCCGAATCAACACGGGAGAAGAACCGAAAGGAGTCGACGATGACTTACCTGATGCACATTTATTTCAGGTAGAAGCAGTCCCAGTAGAACTGGAAGAAATAGCTCAGTTCTTAGAAGATGGACATGCACTAGAAGGTATGAGCACCAAGAAAAAATAGATCTTAGCTATGAAGGCTGCACCATACAGTCTTATCAATGGATTTTTGTACAAAATGGGATTAGATGACATCCTCAGAAGATGTGTACTAGAACATGAATGAGACCACATTATGCATGAAGCACACTATGGACCTGCAAGAGGACATTTTCAAGTAGACACAACTGCAAATAAAATCCAACAGTCATGATTATGGTGGTCGACACTCCACAGAGATTGCAAAACTTTTGTTAGTCGATGTGACAGGTGTCAATGATTAGGTCGAACCTTGCCTAGCATATAAATTCCCCTGATATCAATAAACCCAAGCTTGACATTTGAAATCTAGGCTATAGACTTCATAGGACCATTTCCTATACTAGCGAAAAGGACAGGTGCAAGGTATATCATTACTGCAGTTGAATATGTCACTAAGTGGGTAGAAGCTGAACCAGTCGACACATGTTCTAGTGAGGTAGCTGCTAAGTTTATTTATGAGAATATAATCACTATATTTGGATGTCCACTAACCCTGATTAGCGACCGGGGACACACTTTATCAACAAAACTATCAAAACCCTAACCGACCAATTCCAAATCAACCATCGTCAGTGTAAAACATACCATCCTCAGTCGAATGGATCAATTGAAGCATTTAATAAAACACTAACAAAAGGATTAACCAAAATCTGTAATGCTGATAAGGATGACTAGGATGAGAAAATACCTGTAGTCTTATGGGAATTCAAAATGGCATATAAACAGTCGACCGACCAAACTCCGTTTCGACTAGTCTATGGACAAGAAGCAGTAGTTCCACTAGACTTTCGACAACAGACACCTATCATTGAAAAAATACTACATGTTGATGTCGAACAAGGAAGGAAGGACCGACTAGTGCAACTCAGTAAGCTAGAAGAGCACTGACTCATGGCTATACAACATCAAGAAATCTAGAAACAACAACAGAAAGCATGGCACAACCACAAAATCAAGAACAAAAACTTGTCGGTTGGAGACCTTTCTTTGTTATACAACAGTCGGGTCAAAGGTAAACCCAAGAAACTTCACACAGAATGGATGGGACCTTACGTTGTCAAAGAGATACATCCCAATGAATCAGTCTGACTATGGACATTACAGGGCATAGTATTTCGGAAGCTCGTCAATGGAGCCCAACTAAAATGCTACAGAAACTAATTCACCTAAAAAAAAATCAGATAATGACCACAACCGTCAACCAAAAGCCATAAAAACTTAAAAATTCAAAAGCCAAAAAGTACCGTACATACAGAAAACCATGACAAGAACTTACCATCTCGACAACCACCATCATGCCCATCGACATAACACCATCAACCACTTTCATTGACCGACCACTCCCATTAACCATTCTCATCACCGACGTCGACTGACGACTTCGATGGTCCCATCGCGCATTCATGACATCGAGCACCGAAAGCAATTCACCATTAACGCACACTCAAGTATTCCAGCTAGAACATCATGTCCGCCATTAATACACCCATCGATGCACACATCCACAACATTTCCTATAAATACTGGATCGCTGAAGGATCACTCACCGCAATCCATCCAGAGATAGCCTCAGAGCATCCAATCGAATAAAATACAAGAACCCCTTAGTGAAACCGACCACCAAAACGACACAATGGCCCCCAAACAAAATAGAGCCTCGACCAAAGCCAAGGAAATACAGGCTGCGGATACACCTTTAGTCCACAGGTTGAAAAACATCAAAAATGCCAAATTACAGGAAGGCTCATGGCAAAGACTATGGATAGAAATACAAGAATGGGCCTTTGTCGACACAAGGGCCACTCAAGCAGCAAATAAAATTAGACACAGCACTATCTTCAGCTATGCCAATGCACCACTTATGGCCAGCTTTGGTGGCATGAAGGAACTACTGTCAAATTCATCATCATTCGATATCACAATGGTCGTTTCTACTTTGATCAGCCAGTCGACATCTTTGGAGAAGTCATTTTCAAATTGATCGGTCTCTCTAATGAAGGTAAACCCGTACCAGTCAAAATCAAAGAAGGACTGGTCAAAGAACTCACTGGGTCATCTTCGAGTAAGAACTCCAAGGGGTTGATGATTATCCAAATCACAACCCGAATGCCACAGATTGTGGCCAAAATCATTGCAATAACACTCACGCTAGCAGGTCGAGGTAGCGACCTTAAGTTAGACATGCTAGAAGCTGTCGACACTATTGCCACCGAAGGATGAATTTATCGATGGAAGAATATGTCACCGACATGGTGAAGACCATCTATGAACTATGTCAAGAAATAGGAGGAGTCATCAAGTTCCCCTCCCTGATCTTATAGATTTTCATGTACCACATCTTCCCAGAGGGAATTCCAATATTCTGGGAACCGTCCAAGTTTGACATGTGGATATTTAAGCTATTCTCCCAAAAAGGAACCTTGCATGAGCTAGAGCGTGGGGAAGTACTGTTGGAGAACTGGTTTCAATATCTCAAAGTCTACACAACTAGATGGAGGGTGCCTCAAAACATTCGAAGAAATCTACCAATTAAATCCCACATCCAACTGGAGCTCGACCATACCTTGGTGTGGTACATGCAGGGCAACAATTTGAATGCCAAATCCCTTGACTACTATCCATCTGTCAACCAGATATTTCAAGAAATTTCTCAACATGCCAAAACAAAAATACCAGTACCAGTAGAAGCAAAGCCAATCAACTTCTCGATCGAAGTGCCGCTCACAGATCAGGAAAAAGAGGAAGACTATGAGCTCAAAATCTATATCAGCACATTATGTCAGAGGAGACACCGGTCGAACACATTGGTTGACTGCAAATAACCATCAAGGGCCTGCGACTGCAAAGAAGGAAAAACCTGCAACTACAAAGAAGGCAAAACATATGACTACAAAGAAGGCAGAACCCCAGACTGCAAAGCCAAAGCCACAGCCACAACAACAGATAACTCCTTCGGCTACAGAAGAGGTCGCCCTGACTCAGGAGCTAGGGGGGGAGACAGAGCTATAAAACCCTGAGTATGCTGTTACCAAAGGTATTATTCAAAAATTGTCAAAAGAAATAGCAGCATCCAGGAAGAAGCTTAAAACACAACAACAACAACAAGGTAAATGTAAGTGCAAGCTTATTCTTGTTGACTCCTCAGAAGATGAAGACGAATTGGCAGCCATGGCCCTCGACATCATAGAGGATTCTGTAGCAAATAAAGTGTCAATCGAAACCCAGTTCCAGTGATTTGTCGATGTAGGAGCACAAGCAAGTCGACTAAAGAAAGCAAAGACAACAAAGACACCTAAAAATGTTGTCGATCTTGTGTCAATGCCTCCACCCCCATCACCGACGAAAATAAATGAGGAACAAGCACCGACACCACAGTTAGTCAGCCCGCTTGACTTATGCAAAAGTGCAATGTCGGAGGCTGTGAAAGAAAAGTTCGACAAAGATAGAGATTTGTAGGCATTCATCGAGAAACTGCCTGACATATTTACGTCGGCACATAATATCTCTACAAAAGCACCTCTCTTCACGACTAGCGGATACCAACCAGGCCAGGACACACAGTCCAAAACCTTTGCAACCATTATGTTGACTTTTGAGAGAAATCCTGACAAGGAAGCTGAAGTGATTGCACATCGATCCTCGACTATCACACCGACCATACCCATACCCCAAGCCGACCTACCAGCCACTGCAACGACTAAAGAAGAAGAAACTGAGGAGTACATAGCTCGACAAATCAACCAAATGTTATTCGACGTCAACTCACCCCCTCAACCTGAAAATCCACCACTCACCCGCACTTCCCCCAAACCAATCACCCCTGACCATTCTCCAACTCCATCACCACCACAACCACCATCTCTGCCACCACCACCACCCCCCGACTCAAAGAAAGGCCCACTACAACCAAATGCATCCAAACAACTAGAGGTGGTAGTTATCCCACCTCCCCAACCAGAGAAACCATCAACCTCTATCCCACAAACCAAAGACCCCGCCTCAACTATTGCAGGTACATAGGAAGCAGATAAAGAGAAGCATAAGAATCAAAAGGAGAAGCAGAAAGAGAAGCAGAAAAAGGAGCATCATGGACAACCCTCAAAGGTCCAAATCAGATTGAAGGATGCAAGCTCCCTAACCGACATAGAGCTAGGACAACTCCTGAAGACTTTCGCAAGTGAAGCAAAGACAAGGAGTGAGCAAAGAAATAAGGAACTCAAGGACAAAAAAACAGAGCAGGTTGAGTTTCTCAACAAATGTAGGAATCTGGCCCAGTCCGTCATGCCGAGCCCCATAGAAGTTGATACAGACAAACCGCTCGAAAGGGCGTATCAGCTATTTGAGAGCATAGTGTTGACACTCCAAGCTCACATCCATAAAATTAAGGAGGAACAAAAAGAGGAAACTTCCCGACTCCTAATGGCACAGCACACTGCATTTCTTGAAGCCTATAAAGTGCTGCAGGATCATATGTTGGAGTCTGTCGTAACTAAAGAAGTACTAAGAGACTGGCCTAATCACTATGGGAAAGTTTATCAGTAGGACACAATAGACTTGGCAAGGGATTTAGGCACTAGAGAGTAGAAAAACCACTAAGGAAGCACTCAGAATGACAATAGAAGAACAGATAGGGCTTGAAACTGCCAAACTATAGAAACTAGAAAGGGAAGCACATCAATGGGTGCAACAAGCTCTCCCTAACTTAGATAAATTCGACATCATCTACCCGTAGATGAAATGACTTATCGAGACTGTAGAGGAGAAGGACCAGATCATGGGTCCTAAAATGGAGAGGATAGCTAAAGTATCCATTTCCGAGAAGATGTCGATTTTATCAAGCTTGACCACACTCATTGACATCCGAAAATTTTTATAGAGTTGGACATATTTCCAACATCACCTCGCAGTAACAGCCCTAGCCATTGTAGAAGTTTGTGTACAGAAAAGACCGACATCAGACTTCATAGTCCACCACATTAACTATTAAGATTGGCAAGAGGAATTTGGGACCTCCCTATTTCTTCAGGATGAAGAAACGATTTGTTCATGGGGGAGATGTAGAAGGAGCAAGTCAATAAGTCGACTTGACGGATATCTGACTTAGTCGATGGGCTAACTTAGTCTATTAGCCGACTAAGTCGGTCGGTTGACTAAACTAGAGATTAGGTCGAGCACCTAAGGTCATGTCGGTTCACCAAACTGACAGGTAGTTATTTTGTAACCGTTCTGTAATCATATATATTAGGCTATTGAGCCAGATGAGAACCTAGTTTAGTTCTCTGTGTTGTATGGACTCATTCGTATAATATAATATGTTTATTCACCTATTTGTTCTTATCTCTTGTCTCTATTGTATATGTATGTTTTAGTGTGTATTATTGGTAACCTTATGTGATCTGTGAGATTACAACACTGTACTCGGGAATAAAAATATTTATCCCCGGCAACGACACCAAAAATTGTTGTCTCCTTTCACACACCTGGGTTACATGGCAAAAATCTTCAAGCCACTCGGTGTGTCCTTGGGGGGAAGTCTCGAGTCAAGGATGTCACCTTGTTCTTGACTCCTCCATTTAGGCTAACTCCTAATGAAGACAAGGGGGGTAGACCCTATTAAATTACTAAGGCTAATTACTTAGTGTGATGGTGTTATATTGATTAAGTTGTCTAGGATTTTTGAAATTAACCAGTGGAAACAAAAGATAACAAGATGCAAGATTTAAAGTAGATAAGGATAGTAATGACACTCAATATATATATAATCGAAAGAATTGATCAAATAAATCACCAATTCCTTAAATGGAGTCAACAAAGAAAATAATGTGCTTGCATGCGCTTGAAAGAATGTTTTGCAAATGTCTCTTAGTAGATTTTAAATTAATGTGGAATGTGAATGAATTAAATTAGGCAAAAAGGGGACTCCAAATATACCCAAGGGGTACTTGGAGTATGTCCAAAAGTAAACTTTCACGGCTACCCGTAAGGTGTTTGTGGGCTGGAACGGAGTCTCAGAGACTATTGTTCATTACACACCCATTAGGGTGTGACAGAGATCAGTGCCTCGAGGTCACTTTCTAGTTGTTCCCACTCTTTTCAGTATTTTTCCACCACTTACAGTTTGTTCGAGGTGTTGGATTTTTTCCTGATGGTTTGCAAATTTGGGAGGTGAAGACTAATTAATATATTCACTCACTGTGCTTTTGATACATCTCGACTGATTAGATGAACCGCATCAAAGTGCAGAGCATACAAAGTGGAGTCTTGTCAATTTTAGTAAATTTTAGAAGTGTGTTCTTGTTAAAAAAGAAGACCCTCCAGGAATATCTTTCGGTCCAAGTGGACCTCAATAAAAAAATCAAGGAGGGGTTTATTTTATTTCTTGCATGTGAAAAATAACAATGAAAATGGAATCAAAGATACACAACACCAGTTTTCTAATTAGTCCTCCCACGCATCTCTTTCCTCTTGTGGGTCAATCAGGAAGTCATGGAGTAAGTAGTATGATTAATTTTGAATTGAAAATACGGAATAATGCAAAATTTTATCAAATTATACAATCCTGCATGTCAAGACTAAACTTGAATAGAAAAAAGAGGAAATGCAAAAAAAAATGACACGGACACGAATCCCCCAGGGGGGATGATGAATAGGCTCAAAAGAGCCTATTCGAAGAGATTTTTATTTTTATTAGAAGAAATTAAAATATCAGAAAACTGAAATTAATCCACTCGGTCCTTATATGGAATGAGACCAAAGTTTTACAAATTGCGAAATTTTGAAATTTTGGGAAGACGGAGACCCCCTGGGGGTTTCGAATGGCCCAAAAATGCTTTCCAGATAGCACCTACTCCTATTTTCTATTACACCTACTAAAATATAGAAATATTGTCACAGTTAAATATTCCCAAAATTACTTTGAAAGTACTTTTGGATGAACACACTTTTAAAGCTACAAACAAGTAACCGAACTGATTTTAAAAAGATTGAAGGAGGAAGAGGAAAAGCGCTTGTTGCCGGAATGGATCTGCAAAAGAGACTATTTAGTGGAATGCTGAGGGACAATGCCTTCACAAAACAGTTGGATGTCAATTGGATTCAAGCTTTATCCATAGTTCGTCCAACCCCTGCTACCTGAAAACTAAAAAACAATCCTGCACAAAACCCTTATGAGATCTAGATAGAGGTATATGAAGAAAGAGAGGGATTACATGCCAATAATCTTATTTAAACATGTATAACCTGAATCCTCAAACATATATGTTATGGGATGCTGTGAAACAAGTAATATTACTTGCCCAACCATACTCCTATTGATCCAGCTGAATCCTTCAAGCAAGACAAGATTCAGATGCAAAAATTGAGAGAAAGACACTGGTAACAACAAAAGCTACAAGACAATGATAATTCCACAAAAATAAGAGCATTACACCATTTTGGCCTCCAAAGATTCACTTTTTTCCAATAGCAAAAGATATTACACAGTATTACAACAACAATAGCTCCTAAACCCAACTCTAGCTAGCTAGGAAAGGAGGCAACCATGCTTTATTTATACAAAAAATTGAAACCCCAGCCCAAAGGGGGGGAAAATCCCAAGGATATAGATAATTGCAGTTGAAGGAGAGTCCATCAATGCCTAATCTGAACCTAAGCTAAGCCTCTACTGAGTCTAAATGTCAATTGGGGGGCTGATTGAGCTGACACATCAACCTGCTAAGTGAATCATCAACCATAGAGCTCCCATAAGAATGCACATGTGTGGAGGAGAAAGAGAGGATGCAATTCCCCATAAAGGAGGCTGAATTTCAACTCTAGGTCTGCCCTGATTAGCCCCTTCAGTCAAGGAATTGCAATCTCTAGCTAATCTGCTGCCGATGAGATTGATTTCAATCAAATTGGTTGTGAATCCATTGATCTAGGATTTTGGATTTGCTCCATTATTCATCAATTTATTAATTAAAATAATCAATAATTGATTTTTTGGGGATTTCTGACCTAAGTGATGGAACATCACTCAAAACTAAAAAAAAGTGGGTTTATGGGTTTACATGGTGCTCTTAGCTTGAAAATCAGCAACCCCATGACTGAAACTAATTATTTGTCCCACTTTTATTACAAAACCAATTTTTCCAATTAGACTATTAAAAAATACCCTAAGTTTTTGTGGAAAAATTAAAATTAAAAAAAAAATTTAAAAATATTAAAAACCTAGAGGGACTTAGACATTTTCATATGACTCGACCATGATGCCTAGCATGTTTATACATTGACACATAGACCCTAATAACTTCAATAATCCTAAATGCCAAGCCGGCCACCACAACTTTGGAGGTATTGAGTGAAAAACTCAGAAATTATCAGTTGTTTATTCAACAACCAATAATAACCAAGGGAAAAAACACCTTGGGCTGTTCGGATTGACAAATAAAGTCTAAGAGACTGAGTCTTTTATAGACACTATCATGCTAGAAAATATTATTATGATTCTCCCATGGGGTATAAACATGTGATATAACACAACAAGCACTTCCTAGAAGCACTTCCGAAGGTCTTCTGAAGTCCGAACAAATCATCTTTGTCCAGTTCACCAGTCTCACTTGATAAAAAACCACTAAGTAAAACTTAGGTGGTAACACATGCGAACTTCCTTCTTATGACCCTTTCCCAATCCAACACTACCACATGCCTTTGTACAATGAGTGATGATCTATTGGTAACACTCTGTCATAGTTGACAAAGATCAGTGCTTGATTTTTAAAGATAAAAATATAAGTTTCACGAAGCTTCTTGAATCTCAGCTTCATGGCAACCTCATCCCTAGGCTCTTGGACCACCTAGACTCAAGATCCCTCCTTGTAGGATCTCCCCTCCACCTCATTTATAATTATCTCAACCATCCCTATCCTCCGATGGCTATAAATCTTAGCTCATCCCCCATGGGTAAAGGGAGGAATATAATGGTACAACACCAAAATTATGGCCAAATCAATCCAAGGAGAGTAAGCACTAGGTGGACAATTTGAAGCTTTGGAGGCAAGATATTGCTTTAGAAGAGACTTCGCAACACTAAGGATCTTGGTTGGAATCTCTCTCTTTTTCTATTAATACAATGAAATTTCATTTCCCATGAAATATATTGTGCACTGATCACTTGTTTCATTATTGAATTTCATAGTCATCAATATAGGATTGTAGATTGTACCTGGTACTTTTAATCTTGTATGCTTTTGTGGTGTGATTATTGCAAGTAAATATGTGGATATCTAGCATTCTAGAAGGATGGTACATTATATTGTGTGATAGGTGAAAGACCCATTCCAAACATATCAATATTAGGGAAAGTGCTTCTCATTGTTGTAACTCATTTGTTCTAACTGTAAGGAATTTAGGATAGGGAAACAACTTTTTTCCATAGAAGGTGAGAATTTATAGCAACAAATCTGGCAACCATACTAGGGAGAGTGTTTAGAACTTATGGTCTTTCTTATTTCTCACTTCTTAACTTTGCTTCAAGCTTTATATTCTTTGTTTATCAGATATACTACTTGTTTAGTTGGTTTTGGTTTAAAATTGATCATATTTGCTTAGATCTATCCAGATCTGTCTCATATGATTTATTCCTTGCATTTTTATCATCATTTGATTCCATTAAATTGAACCCTAACATTTTCTTTTTCGCCTTGTCTTGTTTTGTAACTTGCAAGCACCACCGCACTTGGGTTGTGGACTAAGAGTGGTCACCGCACTTTCTGCAAAGGAAACAAGTGACACCAGTGCATAGATCTAGTGGACCAAGAGCATGCCTTCCACTTTTTTCATGTTAGAAAAAGAAGTTACCATACTAGTAACACTCTATACAACACCTTCATCTAGCGGTGCCAGGTAGGTTTCAAATCCCTTATTGATTTTTGAAATCTTGCATTTGAATTTTGAATATAGGTTTGAATGTCAGAGTGAATTTTGATTTCTAGATCTATTTCTTCCTCTTTTGGAGTGTTTTTTTTGCTTTCTTCCTAGTATATTTTGCAGTCTCTTTGATTTATATGCTCTTTTTGCATTTGAAGAAAAGTTTATGCTTCTTTCATTGGATGTTACATTTGTTTCTTTGCTTGAAACCTCTTGCTCCTTTCTGTAGATATTATTCATTGAAATTGAAAAAATTACATTTCATTTTCATGTGCATGTTTTGGTTTTGGGTTAAGTTCTTTATAATTTGAGCCTTTAATTGTGTGTATGATTGAAATATTGTGTTTATATTTTAATATTTGTTTCAGGAAAATAACATATCTCTCTCCCTTCCATATATATTTTTCATTGAAAGAAAGGAGTTGCATACTCATACTTGCATGGTATTGAGTCGGGTCCAACTTTCCATGCATTCACTTAATCATACAAGATAAAATTAAGTGCTAGTTTATGTTTAAAATATTTATCAATTTGTGTGTTAGATTAGAGATGTGTTCCAGCGCATTTAAGCATGAGCTATCATTTTTTTCCTGCACTGCATCTCGAGGATCGTGCGATTCTTCCACGTACCGCTGGTATATAGAATGACCTTTCACATACCCTTGAGGTATATAGAAAGGTACTTCACATACTCAGTTGTATATCGGAAGGCCCCTTTCGAGTGGTTGTGCATTAGACAACACTACTACGTAGTGGAGCTCCGATGTATGTTGTGTATATTGGGAGACACTATTAGGGATATTGTGACCATTCGAGAAAAGCCCTTTGGTCATCTGATCATCACAATACTCTGAGAACAACACTCTGGGAAATTACTATGCACATTGCATTCAAGTAGTCTAGTATTCAGGAAATGGTACGGTCCCAATCCTCCTTGTCACGCTCTACTATTTGACCCTATGGTATATAGCGAGTTATGGTGATTTGACAATCGTGTGAGGATCCTAAATTTTTATCCATTCCTTTCACATGTTTGCTTGTTTCTTTATATTTAGTAGTTCTTATTTCATGTATAGTTAAGATTCTTAGAAAGAGAGATAAAAAATTATATAGCTATGGCTATTCCTTCTGGTACTACCAACCAAGAGGTCCCCTCTCAAGGGAACCTTTTTTTTTCTCCATTTGGAAATGTTCGTCCTCCTCTCATGGCCACTTTGAATCTTCCCAGATCGCTATAGGATTACATGTATGGTTATTCTCTAGCTTGATGATTCCAAACCCACCTCATGTCTCAGATGTTAATTCTCCTTCACGACAACACCAACCTCATGTGAATCTTCCATCTTCTTCATCGAATGTGTTTTCTCCCCTTTCTCCCTCTTCTCCTATTGAAAGTTGTAGTACTAGTAATCAGGTGATGAAGAAGAAGAAGAAAAGGAATATTAAGAAGAATATAGGAATACCACTAACTGAGTCCCAACCAACTACCCTTCCTAGTGAGAGTGTTGGAATACATACCAAAACTACTTGTAAGCCAAAATTCCCTTGCACAATTTGTAATTCTAAAGGATTTCCTTGGTATTTCCCAAGTTTTGGAAGTGTGGTCTAGTAACTCCCAACACCAAGTGTCATCATCCTATGGTCATCATGCTAATGATATCCCATCAATGAGTGACTCTATGATTAAGAGTCGCAAAGGAAAAATCATAAATCCTTGCTTGTTGTCTAAGGACGTGCACCTTAGTCACCTTTGTCCTCACATGGATGAAGCTTCAAAGTTGTTAGAAGATATGACTGTTTGTCATCAACAGCTTCCAACAGGCTATATTAATTTGTCTCTTGAACTCCCACTCATTGACCAAGTGGTCAATTTGGTTTCATCCATCGTTGATCCCACTCTTCCTTTGAAAACTGAAGTTAAAATGATCAATTTGATGTCTTCGCCACCCAATCCCACTCTTTCACCCAAGAGTGTTAAGATTGAATTAGTCACTTTGAAATAGTCTTTGTCTTGTCCCTCTCTTCTAGTTGAGAGCGAAATGAAAAAATCTGAAGCTTTCATGGTCAGTTTTGATTGTTCTACGCAAGAGTAAATTATGTTTATTTCAACAGAAAAATATCCAAGTACTGAGGTTATTTGCTTTGATTGGAGTAATATAAAAAAATATCTTATTCCTTTGAGTTTTCCTTTACATATATCTATGCAAGTTATTGCTAGAAACATGCTTCGCATTATTGTAGATGAAGGGGCTTCTGTTAGTATTTTATCCTCAACTTATTGGCAAGCTCTATGTTCTCCTCAGCTTGTACCAGCTTCCGACTAGATGCTGGATTTTAATAGAATACCTACTGTACCTTTAGGGATCCTTCCTCATTTTCCTTGTAAGTTTTAAACCCATGTAGAGAAGAAAAGCATATAGATTCTTTTAACCAAAATAGATATCAAAACAAATCATTCACACATAAATGCAGAGATTTACCCTAGAAACCCTTAACTAGAAAAAGACCAAAAAACCTTGGAGCCACACCTCCTATATTCTCTTTATTACATTATGAATCCTCACAATAAAAAATATAGGTATTTCTCAACATCCAAATACCCTAATCCATTAACCCAGATTATAAAAAGACTCCAATCCCTTAACCGGGATTGAGTTACATATTTTTAGACAAATTCTAAAAATAGCCAGAAACAACACTGACATGCACACCTCCCCTCCATATGCACATGCAAAGAATATAACATTTACCCAACATTCTCCCACTTGTTTTTTTGTTTGCATAGCAATGAGTTATGTACTCATAAAGTCACAGGTTATGGGCATCAATTCCCATAGATTCCCTACACCAAGAGAACTTACCTGTACTAACAGACTTTGTTAATGAGTCTCCAACATTTTTCATAGTGTCAACCTTCTCCAGCAGCACCTTCTTGTCTTCAACCATATCTCTCACAAAGTGATATTGCACATCAATATGCTTTGTCTTAGCATGATAGGCAGGGTTATTTTCCAGGAAGATTGCACTTTGTCTATCACAATATAACCTTACACCTTTCTGTACAAACCCAATACTTGAACACAATCTTTGCAACCACACAACTTCTTTGCTTGCATGAGTGGCTTCCATGTATTCAGCTTTTGCAGTTGAGAGTGAAACTACAGCTTGTCTATTGCTCATCCAACTAATCGCTCCTCCAAATAGGTTAAAAACATATCCACTTGTAGATCTTCTATGATCAAGGTCTCCAGCCCAGTCTGCATCAACAAATCCATCTACATTTATTACTATGTCTGGTCCAGGTCTTCCTTGGTAGAATATTGCATAATCTGTGGTGCTAGGAAAATATCTGAAGACCCTCTTTATAGTTGTCCAATGCTCCTTTCCTAGTTTTAACATATATTTTCTCAAAAATCCCACTACATGAGCAATTTCTTGTCTTGTACAGACCATTGCATACATCAAACTACCAGCTTCACTGGCATATGGAACCCGTGACATGTCTTCTTCTTCTTCATGTGTATTGGGACACTGCTCTACAGATAACTTTACACCTACAGGAATAGGAACCTTGACCGGCTTACTTTCCTGCATGTTAAATCTCTATAGTACAGTCTCAACATATATTCTTTGATTTAAAATGATCATTTTGTTTGCACAATCTCTTCTTATCTCCATTCCTAGAATGAATTTTGCAAGACCAAGATCTTTCATATCAAACTTGGAGGACAGTTGAGACTTCACCTCCTTTATAACATATTTGTTGTTTCCAATCAAGAACATGTCATCAACATACAAAACTATGTTAATGAAGTGATCAACAACATGTTTGGAATATACACAGTGATCGGCTTTACTTCTCACAAACCCTAATCCAAGTATGTATGTGGCAAAGGTTTGGTACCACATCCTTGGAGATTGCTTTAGACCATAAAGGGACTTCTTTAGTTTACATACCAACTCATTCTTTCCCTTTACTATGAACCCGTGTGGTTGTTTCATTTATATTTCTTATTACAGATCCCCATGTAAGAATGTTGTCTTCACATCCATCTACTCTACTTCAAGATCAAAAGAAGCAGCAATAGAAATAAGAAATCTAATAGAAGTTAATTTTTAAACTAGATAAAATATTTCACCAAAATCAATCCCCTCTACCTAAGAATATCCCTTTTCTACCAAGCATGATTTATACTTATCCACTTTACCTTCTTCATTCAACTTCTCTTTAAATAGCCATTTGCTCCCAATGTATTTTCTCCCAGCTAGTAACTGGACTAGATTCCAAGCTTCATTTTTGTCCAAGGAATCCATTTCTTCATCCATGGCCTTTTCCCAGAGATCACTATCCTCTGAATTAACAACTTCCATCACATTTCTAGGATCATCATTAGTAATAGTCATAGCAAAATGAGGGAAAAAATCAAGAGAGAGATACCTTTCTAGTTTCCTTATTTCTCGGGATGATCTCCTCAAAACTGGAGTATGAGTTTATTCTTCTTCTTATTTTGCTTCTATTGAGTCAGATTCTTTATTTTCTAACTTAAAATCTATTTTCTCTAGTTCTTTTTCCATTGGATTCACTTCCTGTATGGGGACTTCTTTGACCTCTCGAAACACAACATCTCAACTATAAACAGTATTCTTAGTTATAATATTCCAAAGCTTATACCCTTTCATACCATCTTTATAGCGAATAAAGATACACTTCTCAGCTTTGTTATCCAACTTGCTCCTTTTATCCTTTGGAACATGTACATAAGCATCACAACCAAAAACTTTCAGATTCTTAATAGAGGGTTTCTTACTAGTCCATAACTCTTATGGAGTTTTATCAATCAATGTTTATGTGGGTGATCGGTTTACCAAGTAACATGGTGTCTCCACTGCTTCTACCTAGAATTCTTCTCCTATCCCAGTACTGCTTAGCATTCTCCTTGCCTTTTCCATCAACGCTCTATTCATCCTCTCAGCAACTCCATTCTATTGAGGTGTGTATGGAATAGTCTTTTTCCTTACAAAAGTCATCAAATTCATTCTCACAGAACTCTTCACCATTATCTATCCTCAACACCTTTATTTTATTTTCTGACTGATTTTCTACAAGAGCCTTAAATTCTTTAAACTTGGCAAATGCTTCAGATTTATTTCAAAGGAAATATATCCATATGTTCTTTGAGAAATCATCTATAAATGAAACATAATACACATATTTTCCTAATGATAGAACAGGAATAGGTCCAAACACATCACCATGTATTAATTCTAGAATTCCCTTTTCTCTTATAGCACAAGATGCAAATCTTACTCGATTTTGTTTTCCATATATGAAATGTTCATAGAAATAAAAATCCAGAGTGAAATCAGGCATACCTTCAAGAATACCTTTACCTTGTAATGTTTGAAGTCCCTTTTCTCTGATATGCCCCAATATTTGATGCCATAGCATTGTCTTTCCTCCTGATGCAGTCAGGGTTTTGTCATCTTTACCTCCTTCCTCCAGCACAACAGAATTGTTACATTCATCAATGATGGTTTTTCCCAATAGTTTATATAGAGTTCCATACCAAAATCCCCTCATCAATACCATTGATCCTTGAACCATTTTGCAACCACCACTCCACACATAGTCTTTACACTTACAACATGCATATTTTCGATAGATATCAAGTTTCTTGCTAGATTTGGAATACATAGCACTCCAGGCAGAGTTCTGATCCTTTCATCCTTCAGTTTTAGCTTGACCCTACCACGTCCAATGATACTGGCGGATGAATAATATCCTAAGTACACATCTCCTCCAGTTTAAATTTCATATTCACAGAACCACTCCCTATGAGGGGTCATATGACATGACGCACCTGAGTCAATCGACCATATATCACATTCTGAAGGATTACCTATGGAAGCTAGGTACACATCCCCTCCTTCTTCTGAGGAGTTCTTCGCCTATGTGGAAGGGATATCCTCATATCCCTTTTCTTTCTCAACATTCTTATATCTACAATTATTTTAATAGTGCCCATCTTTATTGCGTTTCCAACACTTCCTTATTCCTTTTCCTAGGGATTTAGATCTACCCTTAGATTTAGATCTCCCCCCAGATCCTTTATTTGTGTTTCTCTCCTAGGGGAGACCTCTCATAGACAAGGAATCCATGCTATGATTATCCATGGTTTTCCACCTCATCTCTTCTAATAGTAAAGATGATACAATTTCATCAAATTTTAAAGTCACCTGGATAGCACTACCTATTGAAACAATTAGGTTGCCCCAAGAATCTGGAAAAGAACAAAATAATGTAATACATGTATCTTCTTCAGCCATTTTAATACCAATAGAGGTTATCTGACTTACCAGAGTATTGTATAAATTCAAATGCTCTATTACAGTGTCATTCTCATCCATTATGAGGTGAAACAACTTCTTTTTGCAGAAACAGCTTGTTCAAAAGGGATTTTGATTGATACAAACTCCCTAGTTTTTCCCATATATTTACTGCACTATCTTCACCAGATATGTTCAAAAACACAGAGTCTGATAAGAAAATTCATATTGCACTCCTCTCCCTTCTTTCTAATTTATCCCAATCATCTTGTGATGTTGCAGTGGGTTTCGTACCTGAATCCATAGCAATCCATTGTTCCCGATCTACCAAAAGATCCTCCAATTTAAGCGTCCATAGCTCAAAATTATGGCCGTTAAATTTCTCAATCTCGATTCTTGAAGTGCTCGCCATTCTTTTTCAATGCACAAATCAATACTGCAAATCTCTCACTGAACCCAGGTTTATCACAGACCCGAGATCTATCAACTGCGTCGAACCCTTAGCAGCAAAGGTGCCCCCCTAATGCCAAAATTGAGGTCTGATACCACATGTAAGTTTTAAACCCATGCAGAGAAGCAAAGCATACACATTATTTTAAGAAAAATAGAGATCACAACACATCATTCACGCATAAACACAGATATTTACCCTGGAAACCCTTAACTAGGAAAAAACTAGAAAACCTTGGAGCCACACCTCCTATATTATCTTCATTACATTATGAATCCTCACAATACAAAATATAGGTATTTCACAACATCCAAATACCCTAATCCATTAACCTGGATTAGAAAAATACTCCAATCCCTTAACCAAGATTAAGTTACATATTTTTAGATAAATTCTAAAAATAGCCACAAACAGCTATAAATAACCATAAAATCTATAAATAGCCAAGATACAGCACTGACATGTGCACCTCCCCTCCATATGCACATGCAAAGAATATAACATATACCCAACATTCCTATCACCTTAGGAGGCAAAACTGTCTGTATCGATGTTATGGTAGTCCAAGGTCCTTTAGACTTTAATCTACTCCTTGGAGTCCCAGGGATGATTTTAAGGAACCATACTTATTTAAAAGTGTATAAATGTTTGTGAATCTTACCAATTCTAAAAATGACAACTATAAAATGTTTGGCGATATTTTTCAAAAAATATTTTAATTTCCAAGGATTTTATATCGTTTATATAATAATTTGGCGATTTTTAGGGTGAAAAAAGTTTACCCCATCAAAATTGGGCAAAACAGGGTTTCAAAACATGCAAAATGGTGAATATGTTTTTGGAGAAAACCCCTAGAAATAGCCCATGGGATAAATTTTGCCCCTAGAATTATCCCGGACTTGGATGGAATTATGTTTATGCCATGAAGGTTGTAGTGTACACACTCTTTCAAGTGATGCATTTTCTCCATGATGGGAAGATTGTGACCATTGATCAGCTTTCCTCTGTTAAAATTTATCATCATATGACTCCTAGTCATCAGACTTCCTTGAATGTGCCTCACGTTCTTGTGGTTCCTTCCCCTTCATCAACCATGTCTCTCAACTCTCGACATCACATCAGAGTTCAATAATTTGTAGACTAATATATTCTTCCCATCATGGGGAATCTTAAGGGGCATGTCTCCAATATCTGGACATCATAGTGGAGTTAAGTTTCTACTCTTTATGTAATGGGGAAACCTACCACCCTCTCGACATCATGTTGGTTAAGAACTGTAGAGAGCATAGTTCCCTTTCTGTTTCAAGCTCGTTAAAAAATAAAATCGATGCTTGCGATCGTATTTCCCTTTCCGTGTCAAGCTCATTAAAAAATGAAATAGGTAATCTTGAGTATAGTTTATTTCTAGTTTTGATCTCATTAAAAAATAAAAACTGGCTTTGAGCATATTTTACTTCTGGTTTCAATCTCATTAAAAACTAAAACCACTCCTCAAGCATAGTTTACCTTTTAGTTTCAATCTTGCATAAAATGAAACCATTCCTGAGCATATTTACTTTTCTATGTCAAGCTCATTAAAAAAATGAAATAGGATTTTTCAAGCAAAGTTTACCTTTTGGTTTCAAGCTTGCATAAAAATGAAACCACGTTTGAATCATAGTTCTTTTCTGTTTCAAGCTTGTGTAAAAATGAAACAGGTCAACCCTTTGAAGTGAGTCTTCCATCCTTTTTAAGGACTTGAACCTTCATTTCATCTACTGTTAGATACTTTTTCTTCCTTGATATCTAGTGAACATTTTCTTAGTGGTAGACTAGAGTTTTAGGTTTGGTGAAGGAAAAAGAGTGGGAACATCAAACGAAGCTTGGGGGGCATGTATTCAACCTCTTTATGTGGCAAGTTGAGCTACTGGATATCTTTATTGGGGGGAAGTATTGACCTATGGACATTATGTTAGGAAATTACTACCGAAAATACTCATGTTGAGCATACTTTCTTTTATTTTCAAGCTCGCTAAACCATGAAACAACGTATTGAGCATAGTCCTTTCTATGTTGCAAGCTCATTAAAAAATGAGGCAAATACTGTCATAATTCTTCCAACATATCTTCGAGCTCGTTAAATACAGTAAGATGGTGTCAATATTACTTTTCATTTTTTAGTCTTCTAGTTAAAACATGAAAGATGGTTTTAGCTTACTTTATCGCTTTTTCGTGCTCTAGGTTCAAACATGAAAAAGGTTCTGAGAGATATTTTCAAAATTTTAGACGTGCTTGTTAAACCTAGTACTAAATCCCTAAGTCAATTTTTTCTTTTTCTTTTTAGGCTTGTTAAACTCCTTTTCATGAAAAGAAAACCCTAACAGAATCTTCTTTAAGCTCTTTTTAGACTACTAAAATGTGAAAAGATCACTGAGTGAACTTGTCTTCTTCACACTCATAAAAGTACTTGAAGATTCATCTTTCCGACAATAGTTTACCCATATTTTGGTTTGTATTGACTAAATTATGAAAAAGGAATACTATAGTCATTGGATAGAAGAGTTCTCTGAGATATTATTTTATACTTTTGGCCTCAGAGACTAAATCATATGAAAAAGGACCTTTTGGAGTCTTCTTCCGTTTCATTTAGACTCTCTAAATATGAATGATACCGAGTTTACTTTCAATGGAATCATTAAAAATAAACACTAAGAGACCCTCTTTTGGGAAACAAACCCCTCCTTTCTCAGGTTCATAAAACATGTGAGAATGTAATGATCCTATGATAAGATACAACAAGTGTTTGTTACCCTCTTTTAACTCATAAAAATGAAAAGAGGCACTCATCAATCATGATGGGGAAAGTAAGGGAAGGGAACCATATATCATTTGCAATAATGCCAGTTTGTAGTCATCTTTGAACATGGCACTTGTCTGCATTTCATTCAGTCAATTGTGTATTCAGCTTGCTTCCGAGTTGATCCATTTTCATGAGTCATGTCACTCCTTTGAGTCTTTCAAAGAATGCATCGTCCATCGTCGCATTATGTCTTGGTATCCTCCTGGTCAAGTCAATGCTTCGAAGTCTTTGGTCCTTCTACCCAATGTTCAAATGGAATTCATGTTGAGATTTTGTATCCGCAGTAAAAAATCTGTGTCATTTACCTTTGAGTCAGTCCTATGGTTACATCATGCTCAAATTACAAAAAAATGTTCCAAGTTTCATGTTGTCGATGTGGGATTCATTATGGCCCTTCTTTGACGAGACTATTCCTACCGACTTCATCTCATCATCCAAGAATTAGTATTAGAATCAAAGTAGTACCTTGAGGTCTGTATGCATCAATGATAGATCCTTTTGCTTTCAACATAGGTTTATGCCAGTGACCTTTAATCAAAATATTCAACAAAGTGTTTGACATCATATCATTTATTCACATTCAGAATATTGTAATAGGATACCTTGGCAATCATCGACATCAATGGTGATATCCCTCACACTTGTTAACAATTCTCATCATTGAATGGTAATCAAGTGGTTTCTACCATGTTCGACATCAATATATTGTAATCACATGGATATAATCGTACATTGTTGAAGACGAGACAAAGACCCTAGGTATCTGTTAAGAACTCGTTGCTTTCCCCAGGTTGTGATGGAGTATTTGTATGAGTCCTATCATGGATCCAAATTATGATATGGTCGTTGATGTGCTCAAATTTGTGTCTGAATGACATAGATCTAAATTCTTTGTCAACTAGATCTTTTCAAGTTTGAGTCTTCTTCGCATGGTTCTATGTTGTATTCTAGTAGCCATGATTTTTTTACCTCACATGGATCTTCTTTATATTGGTCTGAGACCATGATGAGAGTCATATATATCTGAATCAAAGTGTTGATGTACTACAGGATGAGCTATGTTGTTGAAGATATCCAATCAGTGAACTGTTGCCTAGAAGTGGTAACTTGTTCTGACAAAGACCTCACCTATCCTATCCCTATAGCCTCCTTCTTTGGCGGGAATTTTGTTATACATATTTCTAGTCATCATCATATACTTAGAAAAAAACCGTTACACCAAAATCCTATCACCATCATGTGATAAGACATTTGACATACCTACTTTCCCTCAATCCCAGCTTCTGGAGTGGAAACCCATACTAAATGTCAATCTTTCACACAAATTCCCAACACCGTGCTTACCTTGTTATCAAGAAGTGGTACCTTTGTTCGCACCACCCATCCCATGTTTCCCACAAGTGGTGCCACCACTTATGGCCCTTGCTCCATAAGCGGTTATTACCAGAACCACTTTGTTATTGAAGGAGAAACGCATTACCCTGGGTAAAAAGAGAAAAAGAGAAGTTTCTCGAGGCTTCTAGATGATAAGCCTCGTGTCCTCCCTTATCCCTACTATTATGGGTTAGTTGAGCTCGATATCCCTCATCTTAGGATCTTACAGGCCACCTCACCGACTAATCTCTCAACCATCCCTCTGCATCTAGCCTTATAAATACAAGCTTATGGCCATGGTTGAGGGGGAGAACTCTTAAGATATTGTTATGTTGTTGGATTGATCACTTGGTCCATATCATTGGAGAGCATAGAGAGAGCTAGAGTCGGAGCTTATGGGGATTAGAATTCTTGTTTTCATGGAGATGCATGTCAACACTAAGGCTTGGTTGTAAACTTCTTCATATTTCTTTAATGCAAGTTGATTTATGTCCCACATATATTGTTGTTGTTTGATTTCACATGCATGTTGTTAGATTCGTTAGTCACTAACATAGATTAGTAGATTATATTCTCATGGTTTCGATATGTTTGCGTGTTGAATATTATTTCAAGTACAAACAGTAACGATCGAAGCATTACATTCCAGGTATCTACGGCATCTAGGGAGAGTCTTCAATCTCTGTCCTCTATTTGTTCTGGATCTGAACCATTCAGACCAGTGGAACACCTTGCTGTCTGCAGGAGGTGAAATATTCTAGGTAACAAAGTTGGCGACTCCACTGGGGAATAGAATTGTGTATTAGTTGTTTTGATCTTCCTCAGTCTGCAACTCTTGTCCGAATCCAAGATCCTTATTCAACTCTCTTTAGTTAGATCTACTTTTTGACTTAGTCTATTTGGGTTTGAAACTTCTAGATCTGTTGAGATCTGTGTCATTTCAATCTTTTATGCTCTATTTTCATACTCAATCTAGTAGTATTTTCCTTGATCTAGTCTTTTTCTTACTTAATCCATCGTTCTCTTTGTGTTTTGGTCATCTACAAGGAACCATGCCTATGCTATGTACAAGGAGCGGTGCCACCGCCTGAACAGAGTGGGCAGTATGCGGTGCCACCACCTGTAACCTATTGACGAGAAGTGGTGCTGGGATAGAAACGCTCTGTCAACACCTAAGAAGCACAGTGCCAGGTAGGCATCATTCCAAAGCCTTTTTTCCTCATTTTTTTTTTGTAAAAAATTGAGTGGATTTCAAAAAATTAAAATAAAATAAAAACGAGCCCAAATTATTTTTTCCCCCGGACCCCCCTTGAGCGTGTATGAATCCATAGTTATTCTCAAGAATTTTTATTGATGTTGGTATTTTAAAGCTTCATATTTGGCTTTGAATATAACTTGGTTTTGTCATATCTCTTATTTCTGTCTTCTTTGATAGAACAAGAAAAGATTCATTTCAATTTTTCTTCATTTGTTATGCATGATTTTTGTATGTTTTTTCCTTTTTTCATAAAGTTGTGGAAAAGTACATATGAAAGTTATTGTATGATTTTGTGATTAGTTCATTCTCACTTTAGTTGAAAAATCAGAACTCTTTTACATAAAGTTGTAACAATCTTTTCTTTCTTTTCATTAGAGGTCTCACTTCTTTTTCAGTTCAAAAGAGAAGCTTTTGTTTGTTTCAGTTAGGAATGGATCATATAAGCAATTTGTTTCATTGTTATATGGGATTTACTCTATGTTTCAAATAAATTGAACCTCTCTCTCCCTCTCTTAGGTAGAATTTCATTGAAGAGGAAAACTTGCATTATCATATAGATCAGTGTGCATCTTCTTTAATTTCATGTTTTCACTCCATGGTTCCACCTAAACGCACAAGATAAAATTAAGCGCTAGCTTAGGTTTACATTTTTTAGCAATTTGTGTGATAGGTTAGAGATGTGTTCGAGCGTCGTTAAACGTAGGATCTGTCATTATTTTTCTGCACTAAATCTCAGGACTTGGGTGGTTCTTCCACATACCGTCGGTATATCGAACGGCCTTTCACATACCCTTGAGGTATATCGAAAGGTACTTCACGTACTTGATTGTATATAGGAAGGCCCCTTGTGAATGGTTGTTCATTAGACAACACTACTACCGATTTGAGCTCCCATGTACCTTGTGTATATCAGGAGACCCCACTAAGATACCCTATCCATCCGAGTTATCCTTTTGGCCTGTCCTGTGAGGTTCCTGACTATTATCCACTCCTTGCACATGTTTGCTTGTTGCTTTTAGTTTGAGTAGCACTTGTTATCTCTACAGTTAGGATTTTTTATAAGAGAGAGATATTTTTGTTACATAGTTATGGCTTCACCTTTCGGGACTACCAACCAAGAGACGCCTTTACCAAGCATGTCTTTTGTGTTCCCTCCATGTCGGGATGTTGGTCCTCCTCTCATGGCTATGTTAAGCCTTCATGGATTGACTATTGGATTACCTGTTTGGTTATTCTCTAGTCCAGTTATCCCATGTACACCAATTGTGTTTGATCCTAATCCTTCATTGCAAGAGCATCAACCTCATGTTGATCCCTCTCCTTCTTCACCAGATGTGTCTTATCCCGTTTGTACCTCTTCCCCTATTGAAATTTGTAGTATCAGTAATCAGGTGGATAAGAAGAAGAAGAAAAGGAAGATTAAGAAGAATAAAAACAAACAAACAACCAAGTCTCAACCAATCACTCCTCTCTGTGCGGACAGTGTTGATCGACACACCCAAAGACCGTGTAAACCCAAATTCCCTTGTAGTATTTGAAAGGGTGACCACTTTCTGAAAGATTGTCATGGTCTGTCCCTAGTTTTAGAAGAGTGGTCTAATATTTCTCGGCAACCCATGTCATCAGCCTCTGGTCATCATACTGATGATTCCCCCTGAACCAGTGACCCTGTAGTTAAGAGTTGGAAGGGTAAAGTTAGAAATCCTTTCTTTCTTTGTAAGGACATGCACTTTACTTACCTTTGTCCTCTCATGGATGAAGCTTCTAAGTTGTTGGAAGATATTACTGTTTCTCATCAACGGCTTCCAACAGGTTATCATAGGTTGTCTCTTGAACCCCCATTGGTTGATAAAGTGGTCGATCCAATTCTAACCTTAGTCGATCCCACTCTTCCATTGAAGAGTGAAGTTGAAGTGGTCGAGTCGATGTCATCTCCACCCAATCCCACTCTTTCATCAAAGAGTGTTAAGACTAAAGTAGTCTCTTTGATCAAATCTTCGTCTTGTTGTTCTCTTCTTGTAGAGAATGAACCAAAACCTGTTGAAGTTTTTATGCTTCATTCTGATTAATATCGACAAGGGGAAATTTTGTATGTTTCGATAGAACCCTCTCCAAGTAATGAGGTTATTTCCTTTCACTGGAGTAACCTAATAGATTCTCGTCTTCATTCTAGTGTTCCTTTCTAGATAGTTGTGAACGTTACTTCTAGGTAGATACTTTGCACTACTATTGACGAAGGGGCTTCTATTTGTATTATACCCTCAACTGCTTGGCAAGCTTTAGGCTCTCCTCATATTGTGCCATCCACTGATCAGATACTAGCTTTTAATTGAAGACCTGCTGCACCTTTAGGGACCCTTCCTTATTTTCCTATTACATTAGGAGGGAAAACTATTTGTATCAATGTTATGGTGGTCCAAGATCCTTTAGATTTCAATCTACTCCTTGGATGCAATTATGTTTATGCCATGAAGGTTGTTGTGACCACACTCTTTCAAGTTATGCATTTTCCCCATGATGGGAAGATTGTGACCATTGATCAGATTTCCTTTGTTAAACCTAATCATCACATTACTCCTAGTAAATAGACTACCCTGAATGTGCCACATGTTCTTGTGGTTCCTTCCCCTTCTTCTAGTTAGCTTCTTCCCATCATAGGTAAAATGGGGGGCATGGCTATAGTATATGGACATCATAATGGAGCTAAGCCACTAGCCTTTATGAAATGGGGCAACCTAACAACCTCTAGATATCATGTTTGGTAGGAGCAGGTTTTAGAGCATAGTTTACTTTTGGTTTCAAGCTCGTTAAAAAATAAAACCACTCCTTAAGCATAGTTTACCCTTTTGGTTTCAAGCTCGTTAAAAAATAAAACCACTCCTTAAGCATAGTTTACCCTTTTGGTTTCAAGCTTGCATAAAAATGAAACCATGTTGCAAACATAGTTCCCATTCTATGTCAAGCTCATTAAATAATGAAATAGATGGATCTGAGAAAAGTTCCCATTCTATGTCAAGCTCATTAAAAAATGAAATGTATCTCCTTAACCATAGTTTACCTTTTGGTTTCAATCTTGCATAAAAATGAAATCATGTTCCAAGCATAGTTACCTTATGTTTCAAGCTTGTGTAAAAATGAAACAGATCCCCTTCCCTTGAGTCGAGTCTTCCCTTTAGTGTTAGAAGTTGAACCCTCTTTTTACCTTCCTGATTCTTGTTCTTCCTACCCCACTGGTGAACATTTTCACATTAGTAACCAGGTTTTCAGGTTGGGTATGGAAGATGAATAAATGTTAAATGAAACGAAGCTTGGGGGCATGTCGAGCCGCTGGCAACCATGATAGGGGTAAGCTTTGCTAGAAATCATGCTGGGGGAAATATTCCAACCTCTGTATAGTATGTTAATGGGATTTTTAAAGCATAGTTTACCCATTGGTTTCAAGCTTGCGTAAAAATGAAACCAATCCCTGAGCATTCTTTCAACTGATCTTCGAGCTTGTTAAAAACAGTAAGATGGTGTTGAGCTTACTTTTCATTTTTCGTGCTCTGGTTAAAACATGAAAGTGGTTTGAGATTAGTTTATTACTTTTTCATGCTCTAGATTCAAACATGAAAAAGTTTAATGGAGTTCTCTTTAAACTCTTTTCAGGCTCCCAAAATACGAAAATATTGTCGAGTGATCTTGTCTTCTTCATGCTCGTTAAAGTATTTGAAGAGTCGTCCATCCGACGGTAGGTTATCTCTTTTTTGGTTCGGATAGGATTATTTACAAAAAAGGAACACTCCATCCAATCATGACTGGAAGAGTTCTCTAAGGTATGATTTTATACTTTTTCGGGCCTTAGAGACTGAATCATATAAAAAAGGACCCATTTGGAGTCTTCTTCCGTATTCCTTTAGACTCTCTAAACATGAACGATGGCAAGTTTTCTTTCAGTGGAATCATTAAATTAAACATTGAGAGACCCATTTTGGGAATGAACCCCTCCTCTTTCAGGTTCGTAAAACATATGAGTCTGGACTTGTCTTTCGACAAGCTATATCGAGTGTTTGTTACCCTCTTTGAACTCATAAAATAGAAAAGAGGAACTCATCGATCATGATGGGGGAAATGGGAAGGGAATCATTTTGCAAATAATGGCAGTTTTTTGTCATTACCTTTGAACATGGCACTTGTATGCACAATCATATTAGTCAATTAGGTATTCAGCTGATCTCCGTGATGATCCACTTTCATGAGTCTTGTCATTTTTTTGAGTCTTTCAAAAGAATGCATTGTCCACTGTCGCATTGTGTGTTTGTCCTGTTCAGTCATGCTGCCAAGTATTTTTGTCATGCTGCCCGATGTTCAAAGGGGATTTGAAGAAGTTTTACCTCTACAGTCTACATAGTCTTTGTGTTAGTATCTTTGAGTCACTCATATGGTTACTACATTCACATCATTCCAGAACTATGTTTCGAGTTTTGTGTCATCGATGTGGGACTCATCATGGACCTCCTTCGATGAGACTATTCCCATCGACATCAGCTCATCATCCGAGAAATAGTCTTAGAAACAATATTTAGTACCTTAAGATCTATATGCCTTAATGACATATTCTCTCACTCTCGACAGAGGTTCGTATCATTGAGCTTTGATCGAGAGAATCAACTGGGTGTTCGACATCAGGACACCTATTCACACTCATTAGATTGTACTAGATTACCTTGGGAATGATTGACATTAATGGTGATCTCCACCGCACTTGTTAATGGTTCACATCATTAACTGGTAATCGAGTGGTTTCTACGATGTTTGACTTTAGATCATTGTAATCACATGGATAGAATCATACTTTGTGGAAGACGAGATGAAGACCTTGGGTAGTTGTTTAAAAGTGCTCATCGCTTTTCCCCAGGTTGCGATGGAGTCTTGTATATCTAGCATGGATCCACATTTGTATGGTCATGGCTATGCTCAAATTTGTGTTTGTATGACATAGATCTATGTTGTATGTTTGGTATCTATGTCCAAGTTTGATTCCTCTATCACATGGATCTACGTTGTATTCTAGTAGCCATGCTTATTTATTCCTCTCATGGGTATGCCCTGTATTGGTCTATAGCCATGAGTTTGGTTACTTGTGTCTATGAGTCAACATACTGATGTACTACAGATTCCTACTTGAAAACTTGCTCTGATCGAGCTGACATTTTCATCTCATGATGACAACTTGTTCTCTCAAAGCTCTTATTTATCATATTGCTCTAAGACTCATGCTTTGGGGGGCATCTTGTCACCATCATGTGATAAGACATTTGACATACCTACTTGACCTAAATCCCAACTTCTGGAGTGGAAACCCATACTAAATTTCAATATTTCATCCAAATTTCCAGCACCACACTTACCTTGTTATCAAGAAGTGGTACCTTTGTTCGCACCACCCATCCCTTGTTGCCCACAAGCGATGCCATCGCTTATGGACCTTGGTCCATAAGCGGTTATTACCAGAACTACTCTGTTATTGAAGGAGAAATGTGGTACCCTAGGTAAAAAGGGAAAAAGAGAAGTTTCTTGAGGCTTCTAGATGATAAGCCTCAATGTCTCCCTTATCGCTACTATTGTGGGTTAGTTGAGCTTGAGATACCTCATCCTAGGATCTTAGAGGCCATCTCACCCACTAATCTCTCAATCATCCCTATGCAACTACCCTTATAAATACAAGCTTATGGCCATGGTTGAGGGGGAGAACTCTTAAGGTATTGTTATGCTATTGGATTGATCACTTGGTCCATATCATTGGAGAGCATAGAGAGAGCTACAGTCAGAGCTTATGGGGATGAGAATGCTTGGTTTCATGGAGATGCATGTCAACACTAAGGCTTGGTTGTAAACTTCTTCATATTTATTTAATGCAAGTTGATTTATGTCCCACATATATTGTTGTTGTTTGATTTCACATGTATGTTGTTAGATTCCTTAGTCACTAACATAGATTAGTAGATTATATTCTGGTGGTTTTGATATGTTTACATGTTGAAGCTTATTGCAGGTAAACATGGTAATTATTGAAGCATTACATTCTAGGTATCTACGAAATCTAGGGAGAGTCTTCAACCTATGTCCTCTATTTGTTCTGGATCTGAACCATTCAGACCAGTGGAACACCTTGCTGCTTGTAGGAGGTAAAATATTATAGCTAACAAAAACATCAGAACTTTCCTCCATTCCCCAATTTATAAATTTTAATTTAGACTTGGATCAACGATTTAAAGCCTTTTTCCACCACTGCACTTTCCTTGTGGAGAAAGCGTGTTAATAAGTCTATAATGTCTATTTTCCATGCACAAAAAGTGTTCCCACCGCCACATGCCTTTGTACAATGAGAGGTTCCCTATTTGTAACTCTTTTTCATATTTGAAAAAGAGTGGTGTTTGAGTCTTAAAGCTAAAAAGAGAAGTTTCACAAAGCTTCTCGAATATCAGCTTCATGGAAACCTCATCCCTAGACTCGTGGAACACCTCGAATCGATATCCCTCTTTGTAGGATATCCCCTACACATTATCCACAGTTATATCAATCATCCCTATCCTCCCATAGCTATAAATATTGTCTCATCCACCATGGGTAAAGGGAGGAATATAATGCTACAACAAATTCTGGCCAAATCTAGCCAAGGAGAGTAAGAACTAGGTGGACAAGTTGAAGCTTTGGAGGCAAGATATTTCTTGAGGAGATACTTCTCAACACTAAGGCTCTTGTTTGTAATATCTCTCTTATTCTATTAATGTAATGAAAGTTCCTTTCCCATGAAATATAGTGTGCATTGATCATTGGTTTCATTATTGAATTCCTTAGTCATCAATATAGGATTGTAGATCCTACTTGGTACTTTTAATCTTGTATGCTTTTGTGGTGTGCTTCTTGCAGGTACAAATGTGTAGATATAGAATTCTAGAAGGCTAGTAAATTACATTGTGTGATAGGTGAAAGATCCATTCTAAAAATCTATTAATATTAGGGGAATGTATTCTCATTGTTGTAACTCATTTGTTCTAGCTATAAGGACTTCAGTCTAGGGAAACAACTTCTATTCGTAGAAGGTGAGAATTTCTAACAACACAAACCCAACAAAACCTTGAGAAATCATCTATGAAGGTCAAAACATGCCTTGATCCTCCATATGAAGTTGTAGGGTGTTGTAAAGGAATGTGTTCCTATGGAAAGGATTTAAGAGGCCATCAACATATTGTTGTTGAAATCCTAGATGCACATAGTTCTGCAAGCAAATATAAACAAGATTATGAGATTAGAATGGTTCATACCTTATCCAAACAAAGGTTGATCCAAGAATCCCTTCAATCCTCCTCTTTCTCCTATTGGTACAAGATACCTGCAAAAAAAACTCTACCTTCCTCAAACCAATATGACCACATAAAAATTAATGATAATAAAAAAACATGAGTGTTATTTTTTCAACATTTAAGCTAGCATTATATGGATCTTTAACTAAGAGAACAACAATCACAGCAATCAAACACAAGAGATAATGAACACATTGTTTTTCCTCGGGGAAACCACAAATGGAGAAAACCCCGCAACTTCCTCAGAGATAGAATCAACATAAAAGGTAAAACTCCAAAACAGTAAGATGCACTCCCAATAGCAGTAACCTTCTTCTTCTCTAGCCCTAGCGTCTTCTCCTTCCTCAACTATGCGCTACACTTGAGTGTGTATTTGATGTGTGCTAAATAGGGATTCTAGCTCTCTATTTATACTAATCCCAACATGAATAAGACCATACTACGACCGACCTCTACTAGGAAATTCTAATAACCCTAGTGCCCCAAAACTATGGGACTTTAACCCTTAGACAATCATAGGGTTACCCACAATGACTTGACATGACTTGTTTACATTATTGATTCTCCCGATCGGAACATTAGGGCATGACATGATAACATCCTAGAATAAACATTGGGTTACAATAAATAATAAATACAAGTGAATACATTCCGAAGTTACAATTACATCAACACTCCCTCTTAACTAGGAAGGTATTCTCTCGACACAATTTTCATCACTAGTCTTCTTCTCTAGATCTTCTCGTCATCTGCATCTCCAAGTCATCTTGTCTTCAAGTCATATTTATCTTCATGCCATATTCATCTGGATCTGGATCATCACTCGATCTAGATCATCATCAATGGATCATACTTGATCTGAAACATCACTGGATCATACTCGATATGGGACATCACTGAATCATACTCAATCTAGAACATCTCTGGATCATACTCGATATAGGACATCACTGAATCATACTCGATCTGGAACATCATCACTGGATCTGGATCATCACTCGATATAGATCATCATCACTAGATCTGGATCATCACTGGGTCTGGATCATCACTGCTGGATCTGGATCATCAATCGATCTGGATCTCTCAGAGTCATCATAACTGGATCTGGATCATAGCTCAATCTGGATCTCCTCGGGTCACCATCATATGTGCTATCTCATGATTCTTCTCATCACAGGAAGTTCTACAGAGCCATCCTTATTTCATTCTGGGTGTATGCCTACCTCCTCGTAGGTCTTTGGTATCCCTTACATCTGACCTACTCGTCAGAATGGCTAGCACTCACATCTGACCTACTTGTCAGAAAGGTGGTAGCCCTTACATCTGACCTACTCGTTAGAATGTCTAGCACTCACATCTGACCTACTCATCAGAAAGGCGGTAGCCCTTATATCTGATCATATAGGACCTAATCCTATAGTCACATCATAATGGCCAGCACTCACATCTGACCTACTCGTCAAAAAGGTGGTAGCCCTTACATCTATGTAGGAGCTCATCCTACATCAGAATGGCCAGAACTCACATCTGACCTACTCATCAGAATGGCGGGAGCCCTTACATTTGACCTACTCGTCAGAATGGCTAGCACTCACATCTAACATGGGAGGAACTTAATCCTTTAGCCATGATAGAATGGCTCATCCCTTACATCTGACCTACTCGTCAGAATGGAGGTAGCCCTTACATCTGACCTACTTGTCAGAATGGCTAGCACTCACATCTAACATGGGAGGAACTTAATCCTTTAGCCATGACAAAATGGCTCAGCCCTTACATCTGACCTACTCGTTAGAATGGCTTCTGGACTCCTCACTTCCCCTTAGAAGGGACATCGATCTGGAGAACACCAATCTTCTCCCTAAAGTGCTCAAACTTCACTCTTCCTAGTGGCTTCATCAACACATCAGCTATCTGATTGTCCATCACAACATACTGGAGCTTCACTGCTCCCCTCTACACCATATCCCTGATATAGTGATACTTGATCTCAATATTCTTTGACTTGTCATGGAACACCGGATTCTCTAACAACTTCACGCAACTCTGGTTGTCATAATGTATACAAGTAGCATCCATCTGGAGATCAAATAAATCATACAGTAGCTTACTTATCCATACTACCTCACAACTAGCTGAATAGGATGCGACATACTCTGCTTTAGCTGTACTCAGTGCCACATAAGATTGCTTCTTGCTAAACCAAGAGATCACACCTAATCCCATACTGAAGCAACACCCTAAAGTGCTCTTCCTATCGATGGCACTACCTGCCCAATCTGAATCAACATAACCCTCCAGGTTAATCTTCTGATTTGCATCATACTTGAGCCCATAATCAACTATTCCCCCCAAGTACCTCAGAACATGCTTTGCAGCAATCAAGTGAACATTTCTCAGATCTATCAAGAACTGGCTCAAGGTGTTCACAACAAAGCAAATGTCTAGTCTCATGTTCATCAGGTACATCAAGGACCCAATCATCTAATGATACATCATAGCATCAATCGACTCTGATGAAGCATCACTCAATAGCTTCAGGTTCGATGCCATAGGTGTGGCCATAGCCTTGCAGTCCATCATCCCAAACCTCTTTAGTATCTCTACTGCATACTTCCCTGGTCCAAGAAAGATTCCATCCGCACTCTGCCACACCTCCATACCTAGAAAAGAATGCATCATTCCCAAGTCCTTGATATCGAACTCAGCAACAAGCTTTCTCTTCGTATCAATAATCAACCCATCCATACCTATCACAAATAGATCATCTACATACAGTAGAAGCATCATTGGGTTTCCATCTTCAACCCTATAGTAAAGGTTGGAATCTGCTTTACTTTTGGTAAAGCACAAACTGGATAGAAAGCTATAAATTCTGACGTACCATGTCCTAGGTGCCTGTTTCAAACCATACAGGGATTTCTTCAATCTGCACAGATGAGACTCCCTGTCATGTGTCTCAAAACCGAGTGGTTGTTCTACGTACACTTCCTCTTCCACTACACCATTCAAGAAATCAGTCTTGACATCCATATGGTGTATCTTCCATTTCATCACTGCAGCCAGAGCAAGTACTAATATGATGGAAGTGTATCTAGCTATAGGTGCAAATGTTTCTTTATAATCTATTCCTGCTTTGTGAGAGAAACCCCGAGCCACAAATCTTGCCTTATATTTTTCTATGCTACCGTTTGTAGCATGTTTGATCTTGTAGATCCATTTGGAAGTTACAACCGACTTCCCTTTTGGTCTTGGGACAACATCCCAAACATCATTATTCATGATCAATTGGTATTCTTCGATCATAGAATCCTTCCATTCTTTCTGTTCTACTACTTCTTCATAACTGGAAGGTTCTTTATCAATGAAATCACATAGTAATGCTACATACCCAGAGTAGGATCTGGTCCTCTTTCTTTCTCTGTGATTCTCTTCTGGAGCCCCATATCTTTTCGCACCTTGGATAAGTTCTCGTACCCAAGCAAGTTTCCTCTTATGATTATTCTTCTCTAGAGGTGGATCTAAAGGTCTTTGTGGTTCTTCAAATTCTTGATATTCTTCTTGAGATTCTTCATTCATGGTTGTATCATGAATTCTTGGTGCTTCTGCTTATTTGGATTCTTCAGCATGTTTCTTTCTGGATTTGTTGTAAGCTGTATCTTCATCAAATGTCACATCCCTGCTAATGTCAATATTCTTGAATCCTGGGAAATATATTTTATAAGCCTTCAAGCTTTCAGAGTATCCCACAAATATACCCTTCTTTCCTGAAGCATCTAATTTAGTCCTCTTCTTTGTTGGAATGTGTATGTACACAGTACAGCCAAATATTCTGAGATGGCTGACTTCTGGTTTCTTGCCAGAGAAGACTTCTTCAGGAGTCTTTTTCTTGAGTACTCTATGTGGAGTACGGTTCTATACATACACCGTTGTTCTGGAAGCTTCCACCCAAATATGCATAGGAAGTTCTTGATCATGAAGCATTGCTTTTGTAGATTCCATGATAGTTTTGTTCTTTCATTCCACAATCCCATTCTATTGTGGATTATAAGGATTAGACAACTCCCTCTTAATCCCTGATTCTTTGCATAGCTCTTTGAACTCATTTGAAGTGAATTCTCCACCATTATCTGATTGAAAGGTCTTGATCTTCTTTTCAGTGTGGTTCTCTACCAAGGCTTTGAATTCCTTGAACTTGCTGAATATTTTGTCTTTGTTCTTCATGAAATAAACCCACGTCTTCCTAGAAAAATCATCAATAAAAGAAACATAATATGCATACCCTCTTAGTGAGTTTGATGACATAGGACTGCATACATCAGAGTGGATGATTTCTAGGATTCCTTGTGCTTTGCTTTTGCTGCTTGGAAATGTCTTCTTTGTATTCTTTCCTTTCGCACATCCTTTGCAAACCCCATCATGTTTTGCTTGGATTTCTGGAAGACCTTCAATAGCTTTTATTGCAATAGGTAGTGCTTTGTAATGCACATGTGCAAGCCTTCTATGCCAAAGTTCACTTGGCTCTACTGTGTCATGGACCAAGGCATGATGACTTGACCATCTATGAGTGCAACCCTCATTCCTTTTGCATCTAATGCCGATATGGAGAGGAGGTTCTTCTTGAGTCTTGGCATAAACAATACTTCTTTCATTGTTAGAGACTTTCCAGAGTCTAGCTTATAGGAAGATTCCCCGCTACCTTTTATTGGATATTGGTAGTCATCTCCTAGCTTCACCTTGTGAGGTGATTCATGTTCTGACAGTCTCACAAAGGATTCCTTGAATCTTGTCATATGTTTGGAGGCCCCACTATCTATAAGCCAATCATCACTTCCATGAGTAATTTTACCTGTGAGAGCGGAAATCAAAACATATGCATCCTCGCTTGAAGAATATTCACTTTCATATCTGGTTCTCTTCTTGGATGGTTCATCATCCTCTGCAGCATGAGCATGATGTCTTCTTTTTCTGCTCCTCTTTGATAGATTTGGTTTCTTAGGACAATTCTTTGCATAATGTCCTGGTTCATCACATGTATGACATATGACCCTGGACAAATATTTTCTAGTGTTATCTTTGTGATAGTGCTTACCTCTAGGGTGACAAGATCTTCTTTTGGTTGACTTGGAGTGTACCGTGAGAGCTTGATCTTCACTTCCCATGTTTTCTTCTAGAGCTGATATCTGTGCTTCTTCTTGAGAACAGTTTTCCCATAGTATTCTGAACTTGAGTAACTTCTTTCTATCACATATTCCTTGGATGAAGGAATCCCATGACCTAGGAAGGCCATTCAAGGTAGTCATCACAATCTCTGCATTTTCTACTTCTTCATCTACTGCTTCCAGTTGTCCCTTGATCTGAGAGACTCTTGTGAAGTAAGACTGGATTGTTTCTATATTTTGAATCTTCACATTCTTCAATTGGTTTCTCAGAGTCATCTTCCAGTTTATGTTCTTCCCTTCAAACAATTTGGTTAGGGCATCAAACATAGCTTTAGGTGTCTTGAGAGAGGACACCTGAGGGATAAGGTGATCCTTAATAGAATCAGCAATGATCCTCTTTGCCATAACCAACTTCTTCTTATGCAAGGCCTTAGCCTCATCTCCCTCTGCAATTGGAACCTCCTCATGGATGTAGGAGTCTAACTCATTTTCTTCCAAGACCAGGGAGATCCTATACTTCCAAGATCGAAATTTATCAGCTCCCTCAAGCTTTTCATCAAGATTGGTATGATGAGACATATTAACTGAGAACCTCAAATGGAAATACAAAATATTTTATATCTTACCAGGTCAAGATGTTGGATCTAAATGTTGAGGTGAAATCCTACAGAGCTGGTTCAGGAGAAAATTAGGGTTTTTCTTTTTTGGGGTTCTGTCCACCCAAATGCTTTGAAATTTATCCCTAACTTTTATTTTGGGGAGGAGATCAATCTAGTCTTGGGCTCACTGAAAAATTCCTCTTCTATGAAAAGCCCTAATTTCTAGTAGTAGTGTCGGGTCCAAAACTGAAAAACCTCAGAATTGGATTCTGCTTCGACAGAAAGATGCACCCTAAGGAAGAGAGTTATTCCACCTTACGTTTTCTGAAAATATATGGAGAGAGATCCACAAATTAGGAATCCCTAGTTCCGGCAGCTGCAAAGTGTCTTCTTCTCAGGTTAGCTCTGATACCATGTTATTTTTTCAACATTTAAGATAGCATTATATGGATCTTTAACTGAGAGAACAACAAGCACAACAATCAAACACAAGAGACAATGAACACATTGTTTTTCCTCGAGGAAACCATAAATGGAGAAAACCCTGCAACTTCCTCAGAGATAGAATCAGCACAAAAGGTAAAACCCCAAAATAGTAAGATGCACTCCCAACAGTAGTAACCTTCTTCTTCTCTAGCCTCAGTGTCTTCTCCTTCCTCAACTATGTGCTACACTTGAGTGTGTATGTGATGTGTGCTAAATAGGGAGTCCAACTCTCTATTTATACTAATCCCGACATGACTAAAACCCTACTAGGGCCGAACTCTACTAGGAAATTCTAATAACCCTAGTGCCCTAGAACTGTGGGGACTTTAACCCTTAGATAATCAGAGGGTTACCCACAATGACTTGAGATGACTTGTTTACATTATTGATTCTCCTGATCAAAACATCAGGGCATGACATGATAACATCCTGGAATAAACATCAAGTTACAATAGATAAGAAATACAAGTGAATACATTCCGAAGTTACAATTACATCAACAATGAGAAACTATTCTTATTAACATAAACATCTGGTCATAAACATAAATTCGTTACACATGAAAAATGATTTGGGAAAAAGAAGGACATCACATATTTATTAATCATGAAAAGAAGTACAAATATACCTTATCTTCAAGTCAATCACCTCATGAAACCTTTATATGGTTCTGCAGCTTCTCTTCTCCAAGGAACTCAACTTCCAAGCTCTACAACACAAGGGAATAGCTTCTAGGGAAAAGGTGGGGGAAAACAATGTCCCACTTCCTCCAGAATAACAATGCAAATATTCAAGTCCCCTCTCATGGACCTCTATACCTCTATTTATATGTTTTTGAAGAGATAGTTTCAAATAAAAAGTAGTTACAATCGAAGGAGTCAGCTGCATAACCACCCAAACTACCCAAAATTCGAGAAACATCCATTTTTTACGTGTACATGAAAACTCTGTGGGCTGCAGTGACAATAATCGCATATGCAAGTTGATATACACGGGTTGCGGTGACAATATTCATGTATAGAAAGGTATACATGGGTACCATGTATGACATGTTGCGTGTACAAAGTGGAATACACAGGTACCATGTATAACAAGTCATGTATAGGTCAAAGAGTCTAATTTTTCAGGGTGTTTCTGGGAATTTTCAGACTTTGGTGTGTTCTGAAATGTTTTAGACAACTTAGATACCTTTTTAACAGGGTAGATAAGAGGTCAAACAATGTTACAGAACTTCATATATGGCTCCTCCAAGTTAGATGCTTTATTGGTTACTTTCATGAAGTGTCGTCATGGAAGTGTCGCATGCGACTGAATCATGGGAAAGTGGTCACAGTAAGATATGTGCCATTTTTTTCTATAAAAAATTCCCCCTAATGTATGACGTTGGAGGGGAAGATGATAGCCAAAATACATTATAAAAAGGAAACAACTGAGTATGGAGAGAGTAGAGAATCCAAGATCGAAAGGCTCAAATAAAGGTACCTGAAACAGAGATAAATACCAAACAAAAATGATCTCTAGGACATACAAGTCCACATACAAACAATTACCATAAAGATATAGGTGGATCCAACGTATGTATAACTGATGAAACTATCATGGTTGCTCAATATGCAAAAATGCACCATATCAAATCTAAATGAGTCATGGCCACAAATGAACAAGGTGGATCCATGCTCAACAATCGATCATAGATACACAAATACAAGGTGGATATATGTCTCAACGAATTTCATATTAAGTGCGACAAGGTCTCATGCAAATTGGGAAACAACCAAAGATGATGATGCTACTATCATTCAAAGATATTAAATCCAAACTGCCCAAAAGGTATGAATACTAACCATGCGAATAAAGGAGATGAAGTCAAACATGGAGGAAACTATTTGATTACTGTTCATTGATGAGAACTGTTAACAAACATGAGGGAAACCACCATTAATGAAAATGGTCCCCAAGGTAACTAGTACATTAAAACAATTGTGAATACAAGGACTTGAAGTCGAACACTTGAAGAATCCATTGAGTAGGAGATAGTGGGTATTCCAACTACCCAATAGTGAGGGAAATTGCCACTGATGACTACAATATCCAAGGTACTGTAAAAAACTCTAAATATAATTCCCAGAGAAAGATGTGTTGCAATCGATAGGAATAGATCCGTTGGAAGGAAGACATTAAAGCATCCTTCATCATCCAACACGAGGTAGGTCAAATACTAATTGGATCTGGAATTGATACTACGATTCATGACAAGAACCATCGAAATAATGATGTAATGAACTGATACTAGGGAATGGAGCACACACAAGGTCAAGGCAAATGCAAAATGGCTGACAACGGTTTAATCCTTGAACAATGAGCAAGAAAAAAAGTGACTTAGGAATATTTTGAAATGTAAGTACTAATGACACAAATATGAATTGTAGGAGACATTGACAGGTTCCCCATATGATTGGAGAAGTAGCCAACTGGACGAGTAAAAAATATGAATCGGGATAAGGTCAAAAACTAGAACCCAACTGTTGATAGACTCAAAACTGGTTATTTCTTCAAAGAGACAAGACCTGCTACCATGGTGTAAAAAACATGTGAATGAAATTCCATTCCCTCTTTCTTGTAAAGCTTTAATGAGTCCAAGAATGCAAACTCGGGACCTTCTTCATTTTTGGAAAGCTCGAAGAAGAGATAAAAGAATGCTTGATAAAGAACTAAATTGTGGATTTTACAAGCCCAAATTAGTGAATGCTCGACGATGTTTTCATAGTTTTGAGAGTCTAAAAAATCCAAAGAATACTTAAGGGGGGTTGTTTTCCATAAAGTTACTCTCCTAAGTTTGAAAAAGTGTAAAACAATACGGATGGGAACTCTCTTATCTCAGGTGAACTAAGGTATGCATTTTTCGTAGTTAGTCATCAAGGTCTGAAAAAGGAATAAACTATCACTAGACCGATGCACATTTAGAAGCAACATGTAGCCTGAGTTTAACAAGTGTGAACGAAGGAAATATCACTCGGAAATATCCATTTCATTCTTAGAAATAGGGCTTAAAACAATAGAATTGATTCTTTGTTCTTTAGGTTTTAGTGAGCGCGATAAAGACATAAAGTATGCCCGAAATATTTTTCATGTTTAGGTACAAAGAATGAAAAAGAGAAAACTAAGCTCAAAAAGGTTCATTTTCCATAAGTTTAGTCCTTCAGGTCTAGAAAAGAGATAAAACTATCCTTGAATATACTCTTCTAGATTCTGAAGAAAATAGAGTATTTATTTTTCCTAAGTAATCCACAAGGCCGGAAAAAGGGTTAAACTTATACCTATTCGAATGATTGTTCATTTTACCTTAACAAGCATGACAAAAAAGTTAACTCGGTAATATAGACAATTTTAAGGAGTCAGAACAGGGCTTAAAGATAAATCCATATCTTTCATTTGAATTTTTAACGAGTCCGAAAAAGTCAACTCACAACCTCCTTTATTTAATGAGCTCAAAGGAGAGCAGAAAGAATGGTCTAAATGCGAGGAGATGAGTGTCAAATGTAGGTCAAACTAGTTCCAAGTGTGAGGAACAAACCCATGCATAATGTAAGGAACATGAGCAGGATAAAGACACTCAAGGAACGTCTCCTCAAGGTAAAGGGTGTCAAGTTGCAAAGGAAAAATGGTACAAGGCTGAGCGATGATGAGAGTGAAGATGAGGGATTATGAAATGAGATAAAAGCATGGAAGCCAATATCAGGCTCATAAGCACAAGAAGGGTACATGAAAATTCAGTTACATCTTGAACAAAAAGGTGAGGCTAGTAAACAGTTGTGAATCCAACTACAAATTCTGTCTCCAAGAAACAACAACATCAAAAACATATTTGGAATAAAATATCCAACGCATGTCACTTTGGAAGAAACACATTCAACTTTGTTATCTTCTACAAAAGGCATAGTCAAGGAAGAATCAAACAAATAATATTATACAGTTCCAAGGCCCGATAGTTTATAATCAATGAGATCAACCTCATAAGAAGAGAAAAAATCAACAAGGCAGATAGAGTCTACATGAACAAACTCAGTATCATAGGAGTTGAAAAATTCATAAGAAACCTAAAATTTATCAGGATCACCAACTTGTTGTTTAATGGGAGATTCAAAAGACTCAACAAGATCAACATAAAAATACCAATACATGCGAAGATCGGGCTTACTAACAAAATCAGGGCTATACTTAATCACAATTGAACCAACATCCATAAGAAGGCTAGATTGTATCAAAGACTTTGGGAAGACTTCATCTGAAGGAAGGAGATCATCCAAGATAGGACAAATGTCTAAACCTTCAAAAGAATTGACAAAGTGGAGAGAAGGCTCCACAGTATGCATAGGATGACTCACTTGGTCAACTTCTGGTACCAAGTCCCTAGGAGGTAAGAATAAAAATAGAGGTTGCTTCTCAAGGGAAATGTAATGGAAAGGACATGAGGCCACATAGCTCACCCGTGGTGGGGTAGTGTTTATAGAAACATCAATAATCAATAAAGGAAAGACATGGTATCTATTTGGGTCATTATAGGGATCAAGAAAATATAATTGATCAATAGTGACAATTTCTTCTCCACGATTAAAGTACATCACATGAAAAAACGTTGACACCACAACCTGCATGGCATAAACATAATCATGCCCAAGGAGCATATTAAATTACAAGGGGTTTTCAATCACAATCAAATAAACTAAGATTGTATTCCAACCTAAATTAATAGGTGTTTGAGAAAGAATTACCAAGGGTATACTAGTTCTTCTATCAAACTCCATTAACTGACTAGAAATCGAAAAAAGAGTGGGAGGTCCCATGCCTCTCCAAGAATGAGTAGAAAAGATACTAAATAAGGCTCCTTCATCAATAATACAATGAGTAATGGTGTATTGTTCAACTTTGACCTTTATCTAGAAAGTTGCATCATAAGGAAGGTGTAAATCAACTAGGTTATCCCAATCAAAGGAAGCAATCTAAAATATTGGTGGCGGTTCATCCAAAGCGAGTCCAATTCCCCCTTGTTCAGTAAGTTCTAAACTAATGGTAAAGAAAATGTGACTAGAAAACACTTCACTCTCCAAAGGAAGAGTGATATTGATCGACAATGGAATCGATTCAACCGCTTCGTGAAAGTCACTCTCCAAAGAGAGAGTGGGATTGACAAAAGATGGCATTGGTTCAATAACATAAGGATCACTCTCCGAAAGAAGAGTGGGGTGAACCAAATAGTGGGAAGGTTCTACCACTAGATCAAATAAAATTTGAGTAGGTGGTTGAGAAACTATAGGTTGTTGAAGGTAAGGAAATCATTGAGTCTCAGACCACACTTTTCACACCTCTAGGATAGTAGGGAAGTGGTGAGTGATATGATATCCCTCACATAGCTTACAATGGATATTAAGTTTTCACTTTGAATGAACAATTTTCTCAACGATGTCAACATGACTAGAAGTTGTTGGCTATTTTCTCTCGGCATGACCTTCAAAGGTTGAGAGTTTTCCCCTAGCATGACCTACAGAGGTTGAGAGACTAGATCCAACCTGACAAAGAGAGATTGGTTGTTGAGTGACTTCATGATGTTAAAAAATGGGATGACCATGGAACCAAAATATTTTCACCTCTACGATGGAAGGTCATTGATAAGTAAGGTGGTGTCCCTAGCAAATATTACAAGGGAACTTGGTCTTTTGTTTTGAACAGTTAGCCTTTTCAATAGTGTCAAAATGACTAGTGGATGACTATTTTCCTTTAGCATGAACCAAAAAGGTTGAGATACTTCCCCCAGCATGACTTGCAAAGGTTGAGAGACTGGATTCAACATAACCGATAGAGGTTGGATGGGCAGGATCAACATGCTTTGCAATAGTCGAGTGTATGCTCCCAGCATGACCTTCAGAGGCTGGGTGGATGGATCTAACATGACCTGCAAAGGTTGGATGGGGAGGTTCATCTTAACCTGCAGAGGTTGAACGAGTGCCATCAGCATGAACTGCAAAGGTTGGGTGACTAGATCCAAGGTGACCTAGAAAGGTTGGAAGGATCCCACCAGCATGATCAGCAGAGTCTGGATGGTGAATATCAACTTGACTTGTAGAGTTTGAGTGCTTAGATCCAACATGACCTACAGAGTTTGAATAGGTTCCCCCAACATGAACTACAGAGGTTGAGTGGTGAGTTTCAACTTGACCTGTAGAGGTTGAATGAATCCCCCCTTTCTTATGTTTCTTCTTCCTATTCTTCCTTCTTTTACTCCTTTTAGACTGTTGGTTACTAGTATCGGTACTTTCACCGCATGAGGTAGAAGGAGGAGGAGAAGCAGCTATAGGTGAAGGGGAAGCAATGTTTTGATTCCCTTGATATAAGGAGATTACTTGAGAATCATAATGAGCATTTAGGATAGTTGGAGTGGAAAAAAAACCACACTGGTATCCCTAGGGTGAATCTAGGAATATTCAAGGTTGCCATCAAAGAAACAACAACATTCCCTGTGAGAGGGATAGTACAAGGAGTTCCCAACATGGGGATCTCTTTCTTGGTGTTTAAAGGGGTGATATCCATAGTTTCAAACAATAATAAAAATTCTGAGATTGATAGGAAACCAACAGAAAAATACCTAAGTATCAAGACAGGAAAACAAAGAAGCCTTCCAAAGGTAAGTCTAGGATGATGAGGGCCGATAACTAATCAGTGAAGGAAGGAGAGTAGTTACTTGACATATTGTGAAGTTCCCTATGGGTGCAAGCACTGGAATCACCTAGCTACCCTCCCAAATTCTCTACTGAGGCTACCTTCCAAGTATACCCTAGGTGCACTGGAAATATCCTTCCAATTCCACATGTAATATCCTAGCAGATAAGATACCAAGGCTACCAAAATATTCCTTCGAGGAATGTTTTGAAAGACCCTTCACTGTAATATTCCTGGTTGATATATCTAGTATACATACCAAATACCACTCATTTTTGTGGGCTATTATGCTTCATCTGGTATACAGATAAAAAATTTGTAGCTAAAGAGGGAACATGGAGAACATCTTTGAACATTCCATGTTTTAACTCGACTGAACATGATTCCTTCAACTTGAATTTGAGTGTCATCAATGATATGAATACTCAAACGATCATTCAGTTCCAATGAAGAGAATGATTCTCTGGATTCAACCATATGATCGAAGGCTCCTAAATCAATGAGGAAGGCATGTGATTTTTGTTAAAGAAATGTAACTTCATAAGATATTCTATTGTACTTTTATTGTATTCCTCTGTTCAAAGATGTCCTTGATGTAATCGGTCATGTAAAAATCATGATGTAAGACCTCTATTGTTAGTCAGGGAAATAGTAACCACAAAAGTATTATATAAAATGTATTTTTATTTTTCGTAGGTAGGTCGACCCTAATTAGAGAACCTAGCTGACCTAGTTAGTTATTTGAGTCACTCACCTGATGAATATAAATAGGTGAGGTGCCCCTCTCAATATCACACACTTTCACTCAAGTATTGCGTAATAGAGAGAAGGAGAGAGAGAATATTGTGGAATAAGAGTTAATATTCTTTTTCTTGGGGTTTTTCACTGCTTGGTCGAATTCTATATAGAGGAATTTTTGTTGGGTTTTCTTCCCCATGAGTTTTTCTCGGGATAAATCTTTGTGTTATTTTATTTGGTTGTGCTTGTCTTTCTTTCAGTGGTCCTTTCCTTATGGTTATGATGTTATGATGCTAATTTTTTTTAGATATTGTATAACCATTAAAATTACAGCATGGTATCAGAGCCACCCTAAAAGAGTTCTTTGTGCAGTCGAAACACTGCTACAACTACATCTACTAGAGATTAGGGTTTCATGCTTGAAAAAACCTAGAAGGAAAAATCTAGTCATGGAATTTTTTCTATAACTCAAGTTTGGAAAAGGATCAGGAGTGGAAAATTTTTCATGCCAAAGATGAAATATTTATGTACCTCATGTGTGAATTTTAGCCTTATATTCACTATTATTTAGGAGATATGATTCCTCCAAATTAGGGTTCCAAAATATTCTAGAATTCATTCATAAACATGTGAACTAGGGAGAATTTCTATATCTTGGGATTGGAGGGTCCAAATAAAATTTTGCAAGGTGTTAAATATAGGGTACTAAATTTAGTTTCTTTGGTGTGATTTTCAAACCCTGAAGGTGAAACAGTGACATGTGGCAGTCTGTACAAACTCTTTATATTGAACGAGTCCTAAAATAGGTGACCCTAGGAAACTTAACATAAGTTCCACTTGGTGAACCAATTCTTCTATTACCTATGGGGTTGGAAAAGATCAAGATTAGGATAGCTCAGGAAAAAAAAATTGTAGAAGAAATTGAAGGAAACTAGGGCTTCCTGTTCCGGGAACTTTCCTCACCTTAGGAGGGTGCATATTTCTATGTAATAATTTTCTCATTTTGTGGATTCTCAATTTTTGACCTAACACTATTGTTGGAGAAAACTAGGGCATGATATATTGTGTAGTTTTGTCCACGGTTTTGGGAAAAAAGGTATGTTTCTTAGCTCACCTTGAGGAGGTTCATTTTCTATCCAATCATATATGAAAGATACCTAATTTGAAAAATTAGGGTTTCTCTGTCAAACCCTAGGTCCACCAGAAGCAGTCCTCCAGAAAATATTTCAAGCAAGCATCAAGTTTAAGAAATATCATTGGTAAGTTCTATCCTCTCTACTTCCATTTTAGGTTCTCATTTTTATCATGATGAAAAATAGTACCAAGCTTAAGGACAAGCTTGAAGTAATCGAGAACTTCCAAGCATGGAAGTATAGAGTGCTTCTCATACTTGAAGAAGATCGACTTAGATAACTATACCAAAGAAGAAGCTACATATCCGTAGGGAGATGAAGACAAAGCACAAGTAGGACTTAGTCAAAGTAGAGAGGATTATTTTTGTCTCCATTGGATCTCACATATATCATCCTTGAGGACTCCAAGGATATGTTTGATGCAAAGACCATCTTGCATGAAGAAAATAAGATCAACATGAAGATGACATTGAGTACTCAACTCAAGGATGTGAATATGAAAATGTTAGAAAGGAATCACTCTTACTTCACAAGGATCTCTCAGATCAAGGAAAAACTAGAAGCCATTGGAGAAATTTGAAGAGGTAGAAGCATATATTATAACTTTGAAAGGCCCCCCAAGTTCATTCAATGGATTTGTTCAACACTTATGGAGGAATGCATGTAAGAAGAAGCTCGATTGATAGAAAAATAATAAGATATGGATGAATATGAAATCAAGCCCTACCAACTCATGTGAAGAGGAGAAATAACAAGAAGGAAGAAAATTCTCACAAAGAATAAAAGGACTTCAGAAGAAAGATGTCCGAAACTCAAATGTTCAAGGAAACTTTGTGAAAGAATGTCCCAAGAAGGAAAAATGGAAGGATGGTATGATCAAGAAGTACCAGTTGATCATATAGAATGATGTTTGGATACAAGTTCAAGATATGAGGGGAACTTTTTAAAATTTTCCCTAGTATCTACAATATCAAACATACACCAGATGGAGGTATAAACAACTACACAACAAGGTTTGTGGTTTCTCTCAGAAAGAGAGAGTCTATAATGGAGATACATTGTTATCAGGAATTCTCAATCAGTGCAGACACTATTTGTTCCTCTACAAAGTAAATCACAAATATAGAACAAAAAGACACAAAAACATATCCTTCCCTTAAACAATCAAATTAAATAACATGAAATACAATATACCTCAACCTTGGATGTCTTTTCTTTTCTCCAAAAGTCCCTTCAATGGTTCAGTACCTACAAAGTAGATCAAAAGACAACAAGCAAGATGAGAGCATCATGATAGATTGATTATTCATATCAGTGATCAAGGAATCTAATAATATCTTATTAAAATAAATACATCAAATATAGGAAAGGGAAATGTCTTTGTATTAATTATGGAAGAGAAAGAAGTACAACCAAAAATCCTTGATGTCGATGGCTTTGATATCCACAAGAATGTCTACAATCCTCTATGGCTATGAAGACCTCTCCAACTATAAGCTAACTCTACTTTGCCTTTGATTCATACTTCAAACTAATAGCATAAGGGTGCTTTTTCTGGCCTCCTTCACTCCCATCATGAAGGATTCATTTATAGGCATAGAAATGAAGAGATGATTTGGAAAATGTATAACATATGATCCCAACAGGTGAGGGAAGCAAATGCCACCTCTACCAAGCATATAGGAACTAACTCCAAGGAGGATTCCACATGGAAGCTTATAGAATCTTTCTTTTCTCATTTTATGACCATCTGCACTCCTAGTAGAAATGAAAAAGGTGTCTACCCAGGGTTTTTGTCAAATAAAGAGAGCAACAATGCTTATGGGTCCACTGTGAAAGGCGCCTTTGGTGCTCTGTGTAAAAATCATAAAGGCGCCATCCCTTCTAAGTATGAGAAAAATATGGCCAAGGTGACTTAAGCCAGGATTTCTAGGAGGTTGAAAGGCAATGTGAAATTATCATGAAGGTTAACAAGCAATGCGGTCTTTATAGGTGCAACAGAATACCCCCTAAAGTATGAAGCTAGAAGGAAGTTATAGGTGAAACGGTTGGCAAGTTTTCCATCTGATACAGAGGAAAAGAGAGATAAGCACATATAGGAGAAATAACTGACTTTATGTAAACCAATCATAGCTGCAGACCAATACACTACAGATCTATGATGATGAACACATCATGGATACCAATGATACATTGTAGATCCATGAAAAACTGCTATAGGATGTAGGACACAGCTACGAAACATACAAAGTAGATCCATTTCTCTTAACCTTAGATACGGAACATAGCCACCAAACATACAATGTGGATCCATGTTATGACTCTAAATGATCTCCAAACGCAACCTGAGCATAGGAAATGATGATGTTAAAGGCTAACCACTCAAGGTCTTCATTCCAATCCCCAACCGATACGATTCTAACCATGTGAATAGATGTCTTGACATTGAACGTGGCAGAAACCACTTGATTACCAGTCATTGATGTCAAATGTTAACAAGTGCAAGGGAAATCACCATTGATGTCAATGATCCCCAAGGTATCTAAGTACATTCCCTCAAGTGACAATAAATTTTTTGAGGTCGAACACTTGAAAGAATTTTCCAATGAGAGGTCATTGATGAAAATCTATTATTGAAAATGAGAGAACCTGCCATTGAGGCATGCGGGATTCAAGATAAATTTTAGGTTTCTAGGTCTAATTCTTGGATAATGATTTGAAGTCGACAAGAATATACTTGTCACAGGAGGGCCATGATGATTCCCACATCAATGAAACGAAACTAGGAACAAAATTTTATTTGAAGTAATTGAACTATATCAGATATAACTGAATCTTAAGGACAAGTAAAGTTAGTGATGAGTTATTTTTTTGGGAGAGACATCCTTTGAATAGTTTTGCAGCATGACACATGACTTGGCAACATTGACTTGAATGAGAATAGAACTAGGTGTAATGCAAGGAATATGATAGAGAATTATTTGAATTGACTCAAAGGGGTCAGGTGACTCATGAAAGTGGATCGACTTACAGACAAGTTGAAAACCCAACTGTTCAGAGATGAAAATGTAGACCGGTGCCATGTTCAAAGGTGGACTATAGATTACTGCCATAAAAAAAATGAAAACCATTCCCCTTTCCTTTAATTTCCCCACCTCGAAAGGTGAGTGCCTCTTTTCATTTTTATGAGTCCAAAGAGGGTATCAAACACTCATTGAATCTCATTAAATCATGAGTCCATTCTCATATTTTTCATGAACCTGAGAAAGGAGGGGTTCATTCCCAAATCGAGTCTTTCATCGTTTGGTTTTATGAGTCCGATGGAAGCAAAATCTTTTGTTGTTTCATGTTTAGAGAGTCTAAAATGACTAAGAAGATTCCAAAAGGTCCTTTTTCATAAATAAGGCCAGTCAGTCTAAAAAATAGATAACCTACCCCCGACTAGTCGATCATCCTGATTCTTTTACAAGGGTGAACGTAACAAGTTCGCTTGGAAATATTTTTGTGTTTTGGGGAGACTGGAAATAGATTAAATATAACTCCCTAACTCCTTTTTCATAATCCACTTTTAATGAGTCTGAAAAAGCAAAAAATTAGACTCGACACCTTTCTACTGGAATTTTAACAAGCATGTAAAAAGTGTATAACGATGCTTGGTACTTTTTCATTCTTTCTCTAAGCTCAAAAAAGACAAAAATAGCTTACATCGTATCCATAACCCCATATTGAACTAAAAAAACTAAAAAAACACCATTAAAATCCATTTTACCAAAACTATATAAAATAAAAAGTAAAAACCCACTTTCAATGAAATAATTTGGAATTCAAAATAAATAAATTATAATGAATTTTTGAAAACTCCAAATATTCTATAAATAGAAAGAGTAGGTAAGAATTATTTACCATTCGATTTTTTACCATTTGAGAGTTTTGGTAGTTGGATTGATAGCAAGATTTTCCACCTATGATTTTGCAAGGATCCCTCATTCATTGTTCCTTCATTCTTCATGGAAGAGGTAAGTGTTTTGATCTTTTCCTTTCCATGCTAAAAAAATGTCATTTTATTTCTTTTCCATTGTTTAATTCATGTTATTAAAATGTTTTTTTATTGTTTTTAAGCCAATATATAGGGTATACTATTAATTTGAAATGTATAAATAGGAAATCGACCATCTCCATAGGGGTTTTTATGGTTTAGAAAGCCAAAAAAAAATTATCGTAGGGTTTTTTGGTCGTCTGGAAGAGCACGCGACGACACTCTGTCAATTTGGGATAGAGGCACCGTAGGTGCCTTGTCAATAGTTGATAGGCGATTGACGCTCTGCAAGCCATAGACAGTAGTTTCATCGGTGCTCTGTTGGAAAAGGGTAGCAGCATTGCTACAAGGAATATGAAAAAAAATCCTTAATCCACCAAAAAACCAAACTTTTATACTTTTTTCTTGCTTCAAAATTTGTCATTTTATATACTTTTCCTTATTTTATCCATGCTACATTTTCTAATCACAAAATTTGTGTGTTACAGGTGCATCATGGTGATATGGAAGGAAAGATAACATGAAGTTCTGGACAACCAAGCTGCTAACGATCGAGCCACTATTGAGGCTCTAAGGAACTATGGGCATCTGAAATAGTTTCGGGTACCCGGTATGAAAGCACAAATCTAATTGTTGGAGTATATCATATGGAAGTGAGATCCCAACCAGGAGAATTTTGTGGTGGTATTCCATATCCTACCCATAGCGGTCAAGGATATCTATTTTCTGACCGGTTTGTCCATGAGGGGAAGCCAAGCAGTTCTATCTAGGGAACAAGGAGGAGAGACCTCACTGGATGATATCATTGACCAGCATTGTGCACTAGGTACAGAGTCTAAATCTGGGAAGCTATGGATAAGGTCAATAGTAGATCTCCCTTTGAGGACAATGGTGTATACTATCGGAAAGGTGATAGGAACAAGGTCTTCCCACCTTACCACTAGATCACATATGCTATATGTTTTATAGTGTATGGATCCCACTATATTTAACTCATGCAAAAGCATGCTGGTATGTCTAAAAAAATAGTTAACCAAATGCAAGAGAGGAACACTGAAGCAATTTATCTACGGAGCAGTGATAACATATTTTATCTTACAGTGAGTGCCTCATCTGAGACCAGAGGTGACTATTACCAGGCTTGATCCTAAGGATCCCAAGATGGTTGCATGGATTACATCCATGCCTCTCCTTGGTGCCAAAGGACTTAAAATTAAATTATGGGTATGGCTTCTTTCGCTGGTTGAGAAACCGGTTACTCATGGTGGAGGATTATGCCTATGCGGGGGAATACTTTCAAAATGACCCGGAGCTTGTCTTACCTGAGGAAGAAGTATGGGATGACCGAGGTAAGAAAAGACATTATCCACTTGTGTTTTTTAGTTTTTTGTATTTATTTCATTTTTATTTTTTAGTACTAAGATAAGTGAAAAAACATTCTTGCAGACATTGGATCAGTACGTCAAGTAGGGATGTCACCTATTGCTAGGCGAGTTGGTACTAGAGACATGATGGTAGATTGCTCTAAAGCTGATGAAGAGCTCAGAATCTTAAGGATAACCTAGAACATTTGACCGTGGGTATCCCTGATATAACTACTGATGAGGTACCTATACGTTATCAGTGCCATACTACAGGTGATTATGGATGATTCTCTAGGCTACTCTGCATAGTGACCCAAGCCATTGCATGCTACCATGAGCATCACGAGGATTAGTCTGATTTGATATTCACTTTTTGTATATGTACTACTAAAATATTCGAAGCTTCAGGTTTTTCCCTATATATATGTATATTCTGAATTTTTTATAGTCCTGAACTTTGAGGGCACTGAAAGATAGAGATTTTTCAGCACAATTTTGTATCTCGATGCTACAATTTTTATATATGAAAAACTTTTATATTTACATTTGTATGTGCAGAAAATGTGATGTGCGAAATGATCATCTACTTATGAATTTACATGTATTGTTTAGGTTTCAAATGGACTTTTATGTATAAGCAATATGCCAATTTAAGACATAATTAGCTAGGGAATCTAACACAGAATTTAAATGTCTTAGAATGTGTTGATATGTAACTTGATCAAAACACCTCTCTAACAACCTAACTCTTCGAAAAGTACAAAGAATTAGGGGATTTCGGATGGTGTAGACTCGATTAAGATGTTGGACAACTAGTTTTGGAATCTAGGTAAACCCTAATTTCCCTCACATCATTAGCTAGGGCTTCCATCAACAATCTGATCACGGCTTGATATTCTGCTAGATTGTTAGTGAAGGGACCTAAAAGAGCACCCCCTAAACTCGCCATCTCACTTGTAGGAGAGTACAGTACCCAAGCTACTGATGCAAGGTTAAGTGTATATCGATTAGCACCATCAACGAAACCAGTGAAGGAATTCATCTATCCATCAGAGAAAAAAAAGACATACATAAGTAGGGTTTTATAAAAAACACATTTTAAATTACACAAAAGACACACCTCTCAAAGATATGACACACAAAAAACTATAAACAATACTTACAAAGACCCTATGCTAGATGACCTAGGCATAGTATCTTTTGAGTTAGAGCCCATTTTGAGGCTCTCCCAAAGGTATCCTATTGTAATCAACCAATTCATATGCCCCTTTTTCTAAAACATGACTGACAATATAGGGTCCATGCCATATAGACTCAAATTTTCCTTCCCCCTGCTTGTCATGCTTTTGGTGATATGTTAAGACCAGGTCTACTTCATTGAAGGAACGGGGTTGGAAAGTCTTGTCATATTGAACTTTCATTCTTCATTTATGTACCTCATTAGCTAAGGAAGCATCGCATCGAGTTTCATCAAGTTTGTTTAGATACATGAATCTTTCTCTGTCTATAGTAGTGTTGGGTAATAGTTCCACAGCGAGTTTTAAAGAAGGGATCTCACACTCTATCGGTAGAGTTTCTTCCATCCCATATACTAATTCGAAAGGTGAAAAACTAGTGGAAGTTTTAAAAGTATTCCTTCAGGCCCAAAGTATGGAGAAACTCTACAAATTCTAGTTTGACTTGGCTTTCCCTACCATCTGTTGAAGCATTGTTTTTAATACTTTGTTTATAGCTTCAACTTGGCCATTGGCCTTAAGATAGTAAGGTGTATCGTTATCATGATGAAACCCTAATTTTACACTGAGCTCTGCCATCATTTTGTTTTGAAAATGTGATCCATGATCTCACGATGGCCCTGGGAATCCTGAATCTAGCAATGATATGGTTAAATAAGAATAGTGCAGCAGTCTTTCCATCTTCGGCATATGTGGGAGTTGCCTCAACCCATTTTGTAAAATAATCCACATCCACAATAATGTAGCCATGCCCCCTGGCTAAGGTAGGTCTACATTGCACGAATTCTATGCCCCATTTTGCAAAGGGGCCAACTGCTACAATGGGATGGATAGGAGCTGGGTGGGTGCGTTTCTTTGAAATGAACATTTGACATGGTGGGAATTTCTTGAATGTTTCAATGCAGTCTTTGAAAATAGAAGGCCAGAAATACCCAGCACGCAAGATTTTATGTGAAGTAGCCAACCCAGATAGATGACCGCCACAAGCTCCAGTGTGGCAATCATTTAAAACAATCTCAGCCTCTTCATGTATAAGGAAACGTCATAATATGGATTCAACACTACAGTGGTATAAGGTATCATTCAGGATAAGATAACTTTTGGCCTAGTGGTGAACGCGACAACGTTCATCTCGAGAAGAAGTAGGCTAGTATCGTAAGGTATGGAGATATAAAATGATATCTCCATACCATGAATCAGTCGTACTGATGAGAAACAATGATTCATCAAGCATTGAATCAAAGGGTTCTGTGTTCTCTGTAGTACGGGGAAAGTCACATATAAGCTCTACAAAAATGAGAGACTTCTTAGAAGTGCTTTTAGTGAATTCTAACTCAAATTCTCCTTCATGGAATGTAGAGACAAAAACAAAATAATCAGCTCAAAGTTTGGAGAGTATGGTGAGGATGAGATGATCATCCTCCTTCTCCACTTTGCATTGCTTCAAAAATAAGACAATGTGCTTGAAATTTGTGAAAAATTCATTCAAGGTCTCGAAATTGGAAGGCTAGAGAGACATCAATTCATTTTGGAGCTGGTAAACTCTCAAATCATCCTGCTTTCCATACAGGGTTTCCAATTTGTCCCAAATTTCCTTTGGAGTCTTCAATCCCAAAAGATGGAAAAGAAGATCCTAGGAAACAGAGAGGCACAAGAATCCAAATGCTTCATCCTTCTTGTTCAAGAATCTAGCTTTGTTTGTCACAGAAGTAGGCTCTTATTCAGTGTCCATAGTGACCCTATAGAGTCCTCTGGAATGTAGTTGGATATCCATATCTCCTTTCCATGAGTGGAAATTGAACGGAGTCAAAATATCTACGGAAGAAGCCATCTGAATTTGCTGGAGCAAATGCTTTCACCTGTTAAAAACATTAAAATCACAACAAAAAGGGCAATGTAAGGTTTGACAGCCTGCACATTTTAGGCTTTCATCACACCTAGCATAGTTAATCAAGCAACCTTGATCAACGAGTTTCTTTCTTGGGGTAATAAGTGGTAAGCCTTAGCTTCTGGTGCAGTGCTGTATTTTTGAGCTATTGCTCAATTTTCATGCAAGATTGTTGGAGCAGGGCCCCGCAGCTACAGGAAAAGATGCTATATTAGGAGAAGAAAGTCAAAGCAAATAGTACCTAAGCGGCCGATAAGGGAGAGATCAACCACTGCACTTAAGGCAGCGGCGAAGACAAGAGGGCTCAACTACCCTCATAAAGGAAAAGGAGCAATGGGCCGAGGTATTGAAGACAAAGGACAGAGGGGAACGACCGAGGAAGTGGCGCCCATACCCACGATCAATGCCAGGAAGCGTGGAAGACTGCAAAAAGTTGTGGTGTGACGGAAAGCGACAGTTCATGTACAGATAGGTTGACTGTCACAATTAGGGTTTTTTGGGTTACTGTTGGGAAAGGCCCATAGTGTTGTAACAGGGCGAGACCTCCGGGAAGCCTATATAAGCATGTATTTTGTATTGTGAAAGGTTAGCTATTCAGACAATTATCTAGCTAGTTAGAGAGTCAGTTAGTCTGTTAGCTCATAGTCAGTTAGACATTGAGAGAGAGTCAAGCTCTGGTTTCGTTATTCAGTCTGTAGTTATCTTACTGTAACTAGTAGCTGGCTCTTTGAGCATGAATGTAACAATCCACATGGATTGAGAGAGAGAGAGGAAGAGTATATTGTAAGGAGAAGACCATATAGAAGGAGAAGAGATCTAGGAGAGAAGGGCTCCCGGCTGTGTGCGCGAAGGTTCCCAGAAGATATCGAGCTGCACAATAGGTTGCAGTGGAACTGTGTTTACTCTCTCAAGATATAATATAAAAACCAGTTCCTATGGACATAGCTTCCTTCCTGGGAGTGAACCACGTAAAATCCTCCTGTTGTGCGACTGTTCATGTGATTGTGTTTTACCTGTTCGCTATCTTTCATCTGTTACATGAATGTTACTTATCAGTTGATGAATGCATGTATGTTATTCTTCACTTTATAGCACATAGAAGGTTAAACGCAATTTGAATGTATCAAGTAGTCTGTGTATGAGTTTATCAGTGGTTGATTGATAACAGTAATAGTTACAGTGTTAAGTAGTTTCCTGCATATTTATTCCAGCAAGATTGAGTATACTTGATGTTAAGTGTGTTGAATAGTAGAAGCTCAAGTAAGGATGTTTGACACCCTGTCGAGGGCTAATTGAGTTGTTGTGCCCAAAGAGAAGACCTTTGGACCTTGAGGGTCACATTGAGTCTTACTGTAGAAGATATCGCAGCATAGAAAGGTGATATCGCACTGTCGGAGGAGCTACAGTGTGGGATATCGCAGGTGAAGGGTTGATTAGAAGATAAAGTTGCGCATCGTTGTAGAGGCAGTGATACGATAAGAGTCCACTCCCTATCAACGCCATCTAGAAGGAGAGATCGCCCTCGCGGAGAGATCCTGCTGGCTAAGAAGAGTCACGAGACCCTAGGATGCTACAGAACCCAGTTGAAGACACCTGAGTCTTTAGCCACCCCATTTAATATCACTTCGGGTGAGACTTCAGGCCATTCTATGGTTTGTTACCAAAAGGGCCAGTGAGCTAGGGGTATTGTTGGTACATTAAAGTAAACCAGGGTCTTCCCTATTCAGAACCAACAAATGGTTCCGTTGCGGGTTTTGAACAACCTGAAGAGCTAATGTTCTATTGGCATCCTACTAAAGAAGAACTCAACCAATGGGTTGGGTCTAAGGAAAGAGAATTTGCTGTGACAGAAAACAAGAGTCCTAGGCTCAGTACAAAGGACTTGTTACAAAAACATATCTTCATAGACCTGCATGACATATTTTTTACGACCTATGTAAATGAGTTGTATGACTGGTTGTTAAAGTTGACTGATAAGAATATATTCAAGAAGAAAAGAAACATTGTCTGGACATCGGAGTTGATTCAAACCGTGAATAGTATAGATAATCCCATTTCGCGGGAAGTAGACTTCTGGCTTGCGAGTTTGCTGGAAGGCTTCATTACAGAGTTTGCAGTTGATCAAAGAAAATGTTTCAGTGAAGCCGAGAGGTACTTCTTGAAAGGATATCATGGTAAGTACTTGAACTCTTTAAATTTGTCTATTAAGATGTTATTACATGAAAAAGGAGTAATGGATATATTCTCAAATGAATAAGTTCAATAAGTGTAATGTCACAAGAGTTTGAGAGCGATTTTGATGAAATTGGATGTACACGTAGTGGTAAGAAATATAAAGTAGATTTTAGATCTTCCGTATTGGAATACAATTCAGACCATACTAGAGAACAGAGCCAAAGCAATACAGAAAGACCAGCAGGGGGTATCCCTTACCATCTTTATACCCCACAGAAAACGACCGAGACCTAGAAAAATCCCATAGGAACTCCATCTAGTAGTTCACATAGAGTACATACTACCTTTACACCACCTACATCTACACCGTCGAGTGGTAGTAACATAGCAACTCAGCATCCACCACGTAGAAACAGAATGGGGGACGGCATGAAGTTACCTACATTTAAGGGTATAGGGGCAGAAGACCCGGAACAACATTGGTTCCTATGTGAAGCTGTATGGACCATTAAACAGATGCTAGATGATAATACTAAACTTGTCCAGTTGGCCACTACACTTAGAGAAAGAGCCTTAACATGGTATATGAAGTATACATCAGCACAGCCCAGAACGCTCATACAAGTCAAGACTGCCATGATCAAAGAATTTAAGAAACCTAAGTCTGAGTCACAATGTATCATAGAGCTTAAAGAAATTAAATAGTTACCTACAAAGTCAGTATGGGACTTTGATTAGAAATTCAAAGCTCTCATAGACCAGGTTAGATTTGAGTTTGCACCGGAGCAGCATAAAGAATGGTTCATCGCAGCATTGCTCCCGCATATCAGACTTCCCCTTATGCAACAAAGACTCCGTACGCAGGATGAAGCGTTGGATATGGAAATGAAACTAGAGGCTTCACCTCTAGATGAGAGTAGTACAGGAATGCCAAGCTTACAGAACTAGTTATCCAATGTCACGTTATAGTTACATGAGATTAAGAAATGGAAATAAGTTGCACAAGAACTATGGTGTACCAAGTGTAAAGGACAAGGCCATACTAAATATAACTGTCCAGTATTTGTTGAATATTTAGTAAGTGGGGCTCCGAACCCCTTAATATAGAACCAAGGGCCATGGTGTGAACTCTACAGAACAAGAGGACATAGACCACAGGAATGCCCTTTACTTCAGAAGTATTTACAAACTCCCAAGAATTTATACTGTAACTTCTGTAAGTGAGTAGGTCATGATGAACATAATTGCCGACCTTATGATCTCATTATAGAGAGAAAGCATGACTTGTACAGAGTCCAGTCAGAGACACCAGGTCCAGCAGCAGGACCACAGCATGAACCGGCTCATGTTGGCCGTGGAGGAGGCTTTGGCTGTGGTGAAGGATTCAGCTGCGGCCATGGACCAATTACTTGTTACAATTATGGAGTTGTAGGACATTATGCTAGGGATTGTTAGAACCCTACTACAACATGTAACTATTGCAAGTCCTATGATCTCACTATAGAAGAGTGTCTGATATTGATAGCCAATATTAGGGATCCTAAGCCAGCAGTAAAATAGAACATTCATCCTATTGCTGCTGAGCATAAAGAACTAGAACCAAGAGTCAATATTGTGACTCATAACAGTGCTTCTACGAGTAGGACATCACAGGATACTAAAAAGAATACAGGTCCGGAGTGGGTGCGCAAAGCCACTAATAAATCAACATCACTTGACCTGCAGAAGAACAAAGAAATGTTTCAACAAGCAAAAACTTTATTTACTGACCCTACACCATCAGGATTGTAGGTATTTCCTTATAGGGGTGTACCGCAGTAGCAAACACCTTGTGGCGTTAGTCCTGTGCAGATATTGCGGGCTACCACATCTAGAAGGTGCAAAGAGGATGAGTCGACATGAAGTGTACAATCCTTCCTGCAGAGCTGCTTGAAACTTGTACAAAATGAGAAATCTATCGGAGAGCTTCAGCACATCATAGATCAGTGTCAGCCATCTTCTTCCATGAGCAGTGTGCAGCGGGCTGTTCATAATATTATGGGTCATACAAGAACAGGAAGAGAGATGAGACTCATAGCGCAAATTGGAGAATTTGAAATGGATGAGGTAATCCTAGATTTAGAATCAGAGGTAAATGTTCTGACTAAGCAGACATGGGAACAGATGGGTAGCCCTAATTTAGCCAGATCACCTATCCATCTACGTTTATCCAATCAGCAGAGGGTATCGCCACTAGGTCGATTACTGCAAGTACCAGTTGACATTGACGAAGTTCGTAGCTTTGCAGAATTTGAAGTCATATAAATTATTCGCGATAGCAGACCCTATCCAACGTTATTAGGTATTGATTGGGCAATCGATAACATGGTTGTTATCGATTTAAAGAAAAGACAAATGACCTTTGAGGATAATCAGATTCAGGTCATCGCACCATTGGATCCTTTCCAGGGTCCTAGATACATCGAACCTATCAGAGCAGAGGAAGAGGTGCGCAACATGGAAATCCTTTATCAGATGACTGCTAATTAGAGTGATTATGTAAATCTGACTGTAGAAGGAAATATCAGTGGGCAATGTGACAGCTCATGCGCATCAGATTCGAAGGTTGGTTTAGAAAATTGGAAGAATAGACTTTTCGAAGTCTCAGCTCACAGATGTGCGTTTATTACTAAGTCACTACGCTGGATTGGCATAGAGGTTATTGATATTCCGTCGTTTCATGGCTTAGCGTATGTCAATGAATTTTTACAGCAGTTCAAGTAGGAAATTCCTCAGGAGTAGAGGATGACATTTATTGACCTTGCAGTAAAAGCCACACCTGCAAGATGGTGGCATGCACATAAAGAACATATGACATCATGGGATGATTTTAAGAGACTGATGGTGATCAGGTTCTCTAGTGACAAAGAGCCTTTACAACATAAATATACAGGAGAAACTGACCCCAGGTCACATATTCAGATTTGTGAACAAAGTTGGTCGGACATTCCAGAGGATGAATGGGTTCACCTATTCATTCACACTTTAGACCAAATCCCAAGGAATTGGTACACGGAAACAAAGTTGCGCAGAGGAACCATCACATGGCTACTTATGATAGACAACTTTCTACTCACTTTCACTTTTGAATCTGAGTACCCAAGCATTGATCAGGCCCTAGATGTAAAAAAGACTAAGATATTTGACAACTGTACCCTATCGATGTATGCTCAGCCTGATTGGGCCACCCACTTAGAACATGCGCTAGATTGTTACAACTTCATAGCAGAGCCAGAGGATGAGGATGAGAATCCTCGTAGTGTCAACATTCCAGAGTCAGAAGGGACTCATGGAGTTGAGGGACCAAAGCTAGAGATTCCCGCAATCACAGAGCCTATCAAGATTAAAAAGATCAATATTGGCACAGAAACAGAACCAAAGTTTTCCTCTATTGGAGACTATTATGATGATGAAATAGTAGGATGCATAGCAGATCTCTTACATGACCATCAGGACTTATTCCCCACTAAGTTCATAGAGATGAAAGGAATAGTAGGAGATTTGGGAGTCATGCAGATACCATTGAAAGAGGATTCTAGGCCAGTTAAGCAACATCCATACAGATTGAATCCTCGTTATAAAGAAAAAGTTAAGGATGAAATTGATAAGATGCTAGCAGCAGGCATCATTGAACCTATAGAAGAGAGTGAGTGGGTTAGTCCGATGGTCGTGCAGGAAAAGAAATCCAATGGAGAAATCAGGAGTTGTGTCGATTTGCGCAAACTCAACGATGCATCACTTCATGACCCATTTCCGACACCTTTTACTGATGAAATTTTAGACAATGTGGGAGGATAGGAGGTCTAATCCTTCACTGATGGCTTTTCAGGCTATCACTAGATAATAATCTATCCAGAGGATCGACATAAGACCACCTTTGCGACAGAATGGGGCTCATTCCAGTATACGGTAATGCCCTTTGGTCTTAAAAATGCACCAACTATTTTTTCCAGAGTAGTAGTTGTTGTATTTAAGGAATACATCCATAATTTCTTAGAAGTCTATTTCGATGATTGGACTGTATTTGGATTAATCGATAAGCATATAGGAGATCTAAGGCTCATGTTAGAGAAATGTAGGCAATATCAGATTTCTCTTAACTTGAATAAATGTATATCCTATGCGCCATTTGGTATTTGGTTGGGTCATATTGTTTGTATACAAGGCTTGATGGTAGATCCTACAAAGATTGCCATCATTGTAAATCTTCCAGCACCCAACTCAGTCAAGCAATTGAGGACAGTGCTCGGTCATACTGGGTATTATAGAAAATTCATCAAGGGTTATGCAAAGATCACAGCACCTATGGAAAAGCTGTTAAAAAAAGAAGTGAAATTCCTATGGAATGAGGAATGTCAGACAAGTCTAGACACTCTTAAGGAAAATATGGTTACAGCACCCATCTTAGTATTTCCGTATTGGACCAAGCCATTTCATGTACATGTGGATGCATCCGGAATCGCATTGGGGATAGTCTTAACACAGCTAGGAGAAGGGGGTATCGATCACCCTATCGCGTACTCAAGCAGAAATCTATCTACCGTAGAAAATAAATACACCACTACAGAACGAGAAGGATTAGCTATGGTGTATGCTCTATAGAAATTCAGGCATTACCTGTTGGGTTCCTCATTCAAGATGTTCACTGACCATTCCACTTTAAAGTACTTGGTCAATAAGTGTTAGGAGGAAGGATCTGTAGATGGTTACTCTTATTTCAGGAGTATGATTTTGAAATCATTGTAAAACCAGGAAAATTAAATGCCAGACCTGATCACCTGTCATAGATAGATTCAGGAGAAGAACCAATTAATTTAGAGGACAATTTGCCATATGTGCAATTGTTTTCTATACAGATCGCATATGAGTATTACGCTGATATTATTCACTTTCTCACTACAGGGTGGGCACTTGTTGAGTTTACTAAGCAGCAAAGGAAACAGTTAGTTGTGAAAGCAACAAATTTCACTTTGCTCGCAGGACAATTATACAAGTTGGGTCCAGATGAAGTCTTGCGCAGATGTGTGATGCCACATGAGAAAGAGGCCATTATCAGAGAAGCACACTCAATTACTGCAGGAGGTCATTTCGCAGGAAAGCCGACTACGCAGAAAATTCTAGCTGCAAGATTATGGTGGCCTGCTTTGCACAAAGACATCAAGGAATTTTGCAGATGTTGCGATATCTGCCAGAGGGCAGGAAAACCTTTGTGAAGAGATGAAATGCCGCTGTGACCACATATTACGCTGCGTGCATTTGACAAGTGGGCTATATATTTTGTGGGTCTTATCAACCCACCAGGAAAATGAACTGGTGCGAGATACATCATCACATGAACATAATACCTCACCAGGTGGGCATAGGCAAAAGCAGTAAGGAATTGTGATGCTGCTACAGCTACACAGTTCATTTTTGAAAACATCATAAGTAGATTTGGATGTCCAGTAATTTTGATGAGTGATCAAGGAACACATTTTCTGAACCGCACTATTGACGCCTTAATGGAGGAATTTCAGATACAACACCATAAGAGCACTCCCTACCATCCTCAAGCTAATGGTACGGTGGAGGATTTTAACAAGATTCTAGAAAATGCTCCTACTAAGATCTGTAACAGCCAAAGAAATGATTGGGACCTCAGGGTTAATGCTATATTATGGGCTTATAGGACTACATGCAAGAAACTTACAGGACACACACCTTTCAGCTTGGTGTATGGACAAGAGGCTGTTATGCCTATGGAATATATGATTCCCAGTTTAAGAGTTTCTCAAATTACCAGGATGGCTGATACAATTACGATGAATGAAAAAATAGCGCAGTTGATTGCCTTAGAAGAAGACAGATTCATCGCAGGATTTCATCAAAAAGTGTAGAAGGCCCGAGAGAAAGCTTGGCACGATAGGAACATCAAAATCAAGATTTTTTAGACAAGAGACTTAGTGCTCCTCTATGACAGTAAGTTTGTTAAGTTCCCAGGGATGTTCAAGACGCATTGGTTGCAGCCATATCAGGTTCAGCAAGTTACAAATGGAGGTGTCATTCAACTCAGCAAACTGAATGGGGAGCTTCTTCCAACTTTGATTAATGGCAGTAGACTTAATATTTATAGTGATAGCCACTCCACCTCCCAGCCCTAACTCAGACATTTTATGAAGTGTATATGTCCAGTGTATTTGAAAGGAGGCATCGTACCGGTAATTAGTCTACACAGTAAAAAAAAAAAGTTCCAAGTATGAGGAATCGCATCAGAAAAGTGTATGTTCCGCAAGTCATAGGATGCTTGCAGAGTTTTTGAACGTTGCAGCATTCATGATGACCCTTTGGTTCGAGATGATGCGGTGTGGAATCGCAACGATGTGATGTTCCCCTTGCCACGTAGATGATTTCGAAAGGGGATAGAGGGCTAGTCACTTTGACTTCTGACAAGCAATTAATATAGATACGACAGGTATACGTTGCCCTAGATTTGAAAACAGTATAATGATTTTTCTAGATTTGGTAAATCTTCGACGAGACCGACGCCTGCACACAAGTTTTGAGGGGAATATGATCAGATTTCAGCAATTAATAAGGATTGAAATGATGGGTGTTGCCTTGTCCATGCAATTAATACCACCGATGGGTCTAGCCAAATGACCATTGCTTCAAATATTATCACCTTCGTTATAAATACAGAGATCATTCATACAGAAGGGTTGCTTTTGCGATTTCTGAGAGCTATAGAGCAATTTGAAGAGTTTTTCTCTGTGAAGAGATACTCCAGCTACAGAGTGCTAGTTTCCCCAATTTCACAGCCATTTCTAGTTCAGAGCATTGCACCGAGTGGTTTCTGTCCGAGACAAAACCTTTAGAATACATTATGAAAAGATTCCAGCACGGTGGCCTTGTGTCTGCTATGACGACGCCGCCCAAGGTTGTGAAATTAGGTACATCACAGGTCAGACAGCTGCCAAGGATGAGGATTCAAGCTCAAATAGTAGAAGAATCCAGCCCAGAACAGGAAGAGGAAGTTCATATGGCAACAATATACATTGTTCCACAAGTCGAGGATGCACCAGAGGTAACCATTCCCAAGGGTGCTAAGTTTCTTGTTCCCCTACCGTCGATTGATTCTCATGTCAAGGAAGATGGAGATCTGTTAGGATATGACCCTGTTCTCAAATTTATAGACTATAACCTTGGAGACAGTAAGACATATCCTCAATTTCAGCTAGATCAATATCTCACAGTTAAGAGGAACTCGAGGACCGACGCAGATGAGTTTGTTCGTATGGAACATGTCCATATTCTTGAGTAGTCAGGCTTGCTCAATTTGTTCAGAATACCACATTTTGGACGAGGTGCAGAGGTTAATGCCGTGGTACGTGTGCTACTTTCTTATGTACAAGGAGGTTACCTTTTGCTAGGTAACAGGGTCGATCTGAATGTCGATCTGATACACCACATCACTGAGCTGTCCAAGACCAGTAAGGACCCTCAGACACATATATCCAGTAAGAGAAAGGATTCCAAGCTAGCAGCAACCCTAGTTAACAAGTATAAGCTACAGAGAGGAGGTCGGGTTTATGAACTCACAGCACTAGCAGATGATACACTCAGATTTACAGTCAGTCTACTTGCAGGCAGACTGTTAACCAAATTTTTCCCAAAAGAAGTCACAGGATCAGTAATTCACCTTGCCATACAAGTCCCAGAAGGTGAACAATTTAATTGGTGTTTATTCTTATTAAATATTTTTCTTCAAGATTGTTTGACAGCGCAGGACGAGCTGAACCACCCCTTCCATTTCTCGTGGCTGCTTATATTATGTGCATTCGTCGGATGGAAAGAGCCGCCCCATACCCATTTTCTACAGCTACAAAGTGGCGAGCCCAAAGGTGCGCGCTATGCAAACTTATGGGAGAGCAACAGCCCAGCCAAGAAAAAGATCAATATGATAATATTCTATGAATACTATAAACTGTTGAAGAGATTCATCCAGGAGACACCGTGGATCAACACAAAGATTGTGGACATGTATGATAATCGGCTTGATTTCATGGCGGATAGCCATACAATCTACCTAAGGCCAAAAGGGTCTAGAATGGACAACTGGGAAAATGGTTCGTTCAGGATGACAGCGCAGGATATAGAAGATGTCATCAAAGACTTTGATGAAGAGTGGAAGAAGGCATTAGAAGATGCCACAACACTACCACCAGGTACCGCACAGATGGACCCATCAGACAAAGGAAAAGACAAAGTGGTGTCCCAGACGAAAGATACAGTAGAAGTGCCACAACCGACACAAAAGAGTAAAGATGCGGAAGAGGTGCCACCAGAGGCACCCAAGAAGAAAAAAACAAAATCCTCAAAGCCAACTACAGAGATCGCACTAAAGGAGGATGAATATGAACTCATTGCAACGAGATTGCACGACGTGATGCGGGACTCATTTCAGGTGATGCAGACATCACAGGACAAGCTATAGAGCACAATTGATAAGCAGCTTTTGGAATTGAAAGCAGTAGATGAGAAGACTACCACAATGCAGATTCCGCCAATCAAGGCTACGGTAGGAGAAAGTTCAACACCATCGACTTCCCATGAGGAAGTCTTGGCAAAGGATCGCATCAATACAGTGCTGATATTGTCAGGGAGAATCCAACTCCCTAATTCGATTATCAATGTACAGATACAAGTTAGACAACCTGTCGAGGTTAATGTGGCCTAGTTCCATGTTGATCAATTACAGATGGTCCAACAATAGATAACTGCAAAGCTCAGGGATAGAGAGCTTGAGACTTATAAACAGAACACTCAGCTGAGGCAACAGAATGCAGAGCTCACCGCAGGCTTTTAGAAAAAGGCAGAAGAGTTAAGAGTACATGAATAAAGAGAACAAGATCTGAGTCAGGTCCTACAGAACATCGCATTAGAGTTACCCCAGTGTAACATAGAGTTTTCCTTAACTCTGACGCGGAAGGTAAGAAGAATTGCAAAAAGAGCAAAGGCTCTGGAATACATAGTGGTCAAGATGGAGGAATACCACAAAGCGCAGATTGCTGAGCTTGAGGCTCGACCACCAGACACACCTCAGGCCAACAAGGAAGCAAGGGCAGAGGCCTTTAGACTCACTTCAACACATATGAAGAGTCGCATAGATGACGAATAGTCATTAGTAGCTGATGCGTTGAAGACATGGTCAGAGCTAGACGAGCTCCCAGATAGACTGAAATTGCAGCAGACCATCCAGAACATAGAGAAGGCCACAACATCAATGAAGGAAGAAGTCAAGAGCTTAGGATCTCTTGCAAAGATGAAGAAGACAACAGAGATGAACCGTTTGCAATAGGAAGCACAGTGGTTGAGAGAAAAAGAGATACAATTCAATAACCTGCTTCAACCATATCAGGAACAAATTACAGAGCTGGTCGATGCGGTTGAGCAGAAGGTTAAGGAGTTCACTACAAGAAAAAGTGATATTGATGATACAGAAGACTCCATCATTAGTCAAGCGATGCTTAAAACGGCACAAGAGTGTGTCGAAGTTATGGATAAAGAAGTCATAGTACTTCAGGAGAGACTTACAAGGACTTCACAGGAAGCCAAGGAGAAGCTACAGCATGAGAAACCAGTTGTTAGTGGCTCAAGGATGAGCCACAAGTAAGTGTTAGGGGATTGTTGGAGTAGGGCCCCGCAGCTACAGGAAAAGCTGCTATATCAGGAGAATAAATTCAAAGGAAACAGTACCTGAGAGGCTGAGAAGGGAGAGCTCAACCACTACACTTAAGGCAGTGGTGAAGACAGGAGGGCTCAGCTACCCTCATAAAGGAGAAGGAGCAACGGGACGAGGTATTGAAGACAAAGGACAGAGGGGAACGATTGAGGAAGTGGCGACCATACCCACAATCAGCACCGAGAAGTGTGGAAGACTGTAGAAAGCTGTGGTGTGACGAAAAGTGGCAGTTCAAGTACAGATAAGACAACTGTCATAGTTAGGGTTTTTTGGGTTACTATTGGGAAAGGCCCACAATGTTGTAACAGGGAGAGACCTCCGAGCCACCTATATAAGCATGTATTTTGTATTATGAAAGGTTAGCTATTCAGATAATTAGCTAGCTAGTCAGAGAGTCAGCTATTCTGTTAGCTCATAGTCAGTTAGACATTGAGAGAGAGTCGAGCTCTGGTTCTATTATTCAGTCTATAGTTATCTTACTGTAACCAGTAGCTTTCTCTTTGAGAATGAATGTAAAAATCCACAGGGATTGAGAGAGAGAGAGGAAGAGTATATTGTAAGGAGAAGACAATATAGAAGGAGAAGAGATCTAGGAGAGAAGGGCTCCCGGCTATGTGCGCGGAGTTTCCCAGAAGATCTTGAGCTGCACAACAGGTTGCAGTGGAACTGTGTTTACTCTCTCAAGATATAATATAAAAACTCGTTCCTGTGGACATAGCTTCCTTCTTGGGAGTGAACCATGTAAAATCCGCATGTTGTGCGACTGTTCATGTGATTTTGTTTTACCTGTTCGCTATCTTTCATCTGTTACATGAATGTTACTTATCAGTTGATGAATGCATGTATGTTATTCTTCACTTTATAGCACATAGAAGTTTAAACGCAAGTTGAATGTATCAAGTAGTCTGTGTATGAGTTTATCAATGCTTGATTCATAATAGTAATAGTTACAGTGTTAAGTAGTTTCCTGCATATTTATTCCAGCAAGACTGAGTATAGTTGATGTTAAGTGTGTTGAATGGTAGGAGCTCAAGTAAGGATTTTTGACACCCTGTCGAGGGCTAACTGAGTTGTTGTGCCTAGAGAGAAGACCTTTGGACCTTGAGGGTCACATTGATTCTTACTGTAGAAGATATCGCAGCATAGAAAGGTGATATCGCACTGTCGAAGGAGCTGCGGTGTGGGATATTGCAGGTGAAGGGTTGAGTAGAAGGGAAAGTTGCGCATCGTTGTAGAGGCAGCGATGCGATAAGAGTCCACTCCCTATCAGCGCCAGATAGAAGGAGAGATCACCCTCGCGAAGAGATCCTGCTAGCTAAGAAGAGTTGCGAGACCCTAAGATGCTACAGAACCCGGTTGAAGACACCTAAGTATTCAGCCACCCCATTTAGGATCACTTCGGGTGAGACTTAAGGCCGTTCTATGATCTGTTGCCGAATGGGCCAGTGAGATAGGGGTATTGTTGGTACATTAAAGTAAACCCAGGTCTGGCTTGTTCAGAACCAACAAAGATCTGTCAAGAACCTTGTTTTTGATAGATCTAAGCTTCATCCTACCATGTTCTTTGATACCATATTAATTTGTCAAAGTAGTCTAGGAACTGAAAACACAGTCTCACAAAGAATACAAACATATAATCATAAAATTGGCAAAATGGTGCTATAATGGAATTAGAAGCTCTGTATAATCAAATGAATAATGAATAATACAATACAATGATCATGCCATAAGCATGAATTCCAAGACAATTCGAATTCCCAAGGAGGTCATTCAAATTAAATGAGTGAGTCTAGCTTAATTAAATGTAAACCATAGTCAACACTCAAGTTAACCACTGATCAAAACCCTAATTGACTCAACTGAGCCCTAACTGAAGTCAAAATGCAATAAATGATTCATTCTAACTGAAAGTAGCTCAGACACATGTCAATGCAAGCTAACCAACAAGTGGTAGCACATCAATGACTCCGATGAACCTCGATGAGGTTAACTGAAGTGTAACTGACCATTAGAAGTGGTTGGAGGCGCCACTGTTGACTCCAGTTCATTAAATAATCAATTTAATGAAGTAAGGCACCTTCACTACTTTGTTTAACTGATTGTAACCATCAGTTAGCAATATGGGGCATTAATGACACTCAGATCACCCTTGGAGTGCTCTAGTTAGCCTCCCCGAATGTAGGAGAAGGCTAAGTTAGCCTCCTTGACTGAGGTAGGTGTGGGTGTGATATTGTTGATGTCATCTAGTGTTCCTCTGATGTCAATTAAGTCAATAAAACTTAGGATATTGGTTTAACTAGGAAAAATTGACAAAAATGAGTGTGTATGGTGGTAAATGTCTCCAACACTGTTGAGTGCACCACCAGGGAAATAGAAATCACAAAGCAATGTGTGGTGGGAGTCACCTTCAACTAGTTGCAGTTCCTACTAAATGAACTGATAAATGATGCAGAGCAAGCGCAGGAGTAACCTAGGGCCAAATTTCATTACTCCTGGATGCTCATCCTGATCTCTTTCATTCTATGGTCCAACCCACTAGACTACCAACCGATGGATGTCCCATTTATTTTCCTTGGCACAAAGTATTAGAACCTCTGGGAGAAAAAGGAGGACAAGATTTTCCAGACATAAAATAACATCGAGTTCTTTTTGCATGGTGAGGCCATGTGTAATGTTATCAGGCAGTCCCATAGAGTAATGGCTATGAAGGTGCACAAATAAGCGACATTCATAAACTTCCATGTAGGTGTACATAACACTATTATGGAACCCAAGCAGGACTCGGCTGAGCAAGCACACCAGACAAGGTTTCTGATCGTAGATACAGACGTAGACACAATTATCTAGGAGTGGCCTAAATAATGGCATGGCCCACTGGAAAAGTCGATCGTTGAAGGTGGAAATCAAGAAGACCCGCCAGCAAACGAAGGTGGAAATGATGGCGCATGCACTGATGACCAAAACAACCAAGGGAATGGTCATGGAAATGATCAGCAGGATGGAGAAGAAAATGATGGTAGCGATGGGAAAGATGATAAGTTGATAAGATCCGATGATGATGATAGTGAGTAGAAAAAAGATGATGATGATAAGGATGATGACTCTAAAGGAACACCTACTAAAGAGGATTTGAAGAAGGCCCACAAAGAGTCATGCAGTGCAAAGCAACACATGCGCAAGAAGAGGAAAGCAGACAAATCAGCTAACACAGTAAACTTAGCCGACGAGGAAATAAACTTGTTGTCCGATGCCATTACAGTGGTTGCAAACTACAGCTTAAAAGGAGTAAGTAAGAAACATTTGTGACTAACCAATAAGCTCACTGAACATATCAACCAGCTGACAGAGGCTATAAACGAAGTCAAAACCATGGTCGAGGTTGAGACTTATGGTGTGGATCCCAGTATCCCATTAGTCAAACCAGAGTTGGTGTCATCAATCAAGGTAGGAATACAGGGACAAGTAATGGAGACAGGAATTCTTGAGTATGATGATGTTTTCCATGGGTTTGAAACATTGAGAATCGACTTCTCTAAAATCACATTAGTTGAATTATATGTTGTCCAGTAGGCAGCTACGACCGAGGTATGCCTTAGAGAAAATGCGTTATCATATCAGGTGACCAAGAAGAAAAGGAAGGAGGCAGCATGCAAGACCCTCCTTAGAGAAAAGGAGTAGGAAATCGAGGCAAGAGAGCAGAGCATGCTTTCACTCACTGAATCCATCAAACGAACGGTCACAGAGTTCCCACCAAAAGTAGTTCAAGAATATGAAGACTCAATCGCTAGGGTTTCTCTCCTCTCCAATATCGTGGTGGAACTCAAGAATCAAGTTGAAGAGATTCAAGCAAAGAAGGTACCAAGCACACCTCCGGAGGTGCTTGAAGAACGAAGCAAATCAGTGTGTGAGGCTATTGCGAGGATAAGCGATGGAGAAAAACTCTACACTGAGGTAGTTGAATTTGTTTCCATGATATGGGAAGTGATTTTGGAGGATGATTCCAGGGAAAAGATCAAAGAAAATGTGTGGAAATTCGATGAGAAAATCACCGCGACAAAGGCTGAGATGAAAAATCTACCACTTAAGGAGAAGATGACAAAAATGGTTGAGATCAAATAACTCTAGTAGGAATTCTAATCTCTCTGTGAACAAGAGCAGACTAGGAATGAGGAAGTAGTTGTGCACTAGTCAGAAGTAGCATGAGTGACAGTGCTTATTCATCCTGTACAGCAGAAACTTCAGCATATCACATAGTCACTAGAGGCAGGATCATCGGAACACATTAGTTTTGACCATGTGGAACAGTTGGCCAAGTAGGCAGAGGAATTAATAGAGAAAGTTTCCAAGGTGCAACAAATTTTGAAGGAATTTCAAGACAAGGTTGAACCTGTCACGTAGCCTGAGCCAAAGGCTTGAATTTTGCAAACACTTGAAATTTTGTGGAGATATCCATTTTTTCTTAGTGGCTCAAAATGAGCCACGTGACTATTTGTTATCAACCTAAATGGCACTTCTTTGTCTAAGTACTGACATCCATTATGTCGGGACACAAAATGACAAATAGGATTGACGTAGCCAAAACACTATAGACATGCATGACCATTGATGCATGATCTCTAGACTAGCCTGATATATTTTGATTTTGATTTTGGGGTTTCACACGCTCCTATTTGCATTGCAACTCATGTTTCACATGTGACTATTTTTATTGCAACCCACATGTACATTGAACACGTAAGTTTCCTTTGAGAAACAAGCATGTCACACGCACATTTCTTATATAAACACTCACGTGTACCTTAATTTGACATTAAAAAATATAAATCATCATTAGATGAGATTAGTTGGGCCTTAATCCATAACTATCCCAACTATCTCAACCATCCTAACCTTAGAAACCACTCTATTCCCTAATGTATAAATAGAGGCCTTGGGATGGGGCTAATCAGTCAATTCTAGAAGAGAAACATTATGTTGGTGATATTCCTAAAGAATCTTGGAGCAGTATAACTTAGTGTCCTTGGTTGTAGAGGAATCCTTGTGTCAGAAGCTGGGTTGTATTCTCACCTATTCATTGTTTGTTAATAAAGATAATTCTTCTTCCAATCTTTGTATTGTGCTTTTCTCATGTATATTGGTTAATGAATAATGTCAATTATGTTATTAATATGCATTTCATCTAACATCTTATATATGTATGTATGAGATATTTCTTGAAGAATTGGCTCTTTGCAGGTGAAGAGAAGAATCCCTAGAATCTTTGGAGAAGATTGAAGAAAGAGAAGACCAAGCTTGAATCAACCATCATAAATTGGGTAAGCCAAACTCTCTTCCTATTCCTATTTCATTTTCTATAAAATTTGATTGTCTACAAGTCTATTAGTAAGTTGGTAACCTCGAACCCTAGGTTATAATGGTGTATTGTCGTGTACAATAGAACTAGAGACTCCACTGGGGAGTCCATCCTCCTGTGGGTTCATCCTATAGGTCCCTTTACCAGTCTTTGTTCTGATTCAGATTCTTAGTGTGATTCTTTTTATCGTACTTTTTGATGTACAGTGTAGTATGCCCAGAATTATTTTCTAGTCTTTTTTATTTGAAAATTTTTTAGTAGTACACGTGGGTTGCTTTGTGCATAGTTACGTGTGTGACCTTTTACATGCGGGTTGTTGTATAGACAGTCGCGTGTTGTAAGCAGGTTTCCTGCATACATAGCCACATGTTTCCTGTAGCATTCTATAAGTTGGATAGGGTTTGCTTGTCCCTGTATCTTTGTATTTTTAGTTGTTTGGAAGTCTTATGTTTATGGAATGACTCTATGAGTCTGAAGTCTGTGTGTCACACCATTTTCTTGTTCATCAATCCTTTGAGATTTTTTTTTGAATATCTTTCATTTGTGAATTGTAGGTGGTCCTCCTGCTTGGTCTGTAGGTTTGAGTGCTTGCGGCTAGGTCAGTGAGTAGGGCCTTGGATGCTTTATACTCTGTGCTACATTTTGTGGTGTCCGTTTGTCACTCTTCTTTTGTGAATCTAGTGGAATCTTTGGGTTCAATAGTTTCTCCAAGTTAGGTTTTTTCCCTGTCTAATTCATGTTGGTTGAAGTAGGTCACTTTAGGTCCTTTATGCCTCCTTTCACTTTTTATATGCTTTGATTATTCGAAATTGCTCAAAATTTGCATTTAGTTGCATTATAGTTTTCGAAGTCTTTGAAAAAAGAAGAAAAACATTTTATACTTTTGCATTTAGTTGCATTTAGTTGTTTCTTTTCAGTATTTTTCAAATAAAAATGATAAAATGATAAAAAAATAAGTCTTAGTTTTCTCGCACTTAGTTATAATTTCATTAGCTTCTATTTACAAAAAGAAAATAAATTTGGTTTAAGTAGTCACAATTTACTTTGAATTTTTATTTATACATCATTTTGTTTTTTCTTATCGAGTCTATAACACCACATTAGTTTCACGACATTTGCTTCTGACTAAAAACATCCTTTTAAAATGAACGATATAACTAAAAAAGTATTAGTAAGTTTTATTTTTTAGGTTCCTACACCAACTAGCTTAGGCTAGACTTGTGGATTAGGGATTTTCAATTCTCCACAAGTATTCGATTTTAGATGTAGTTCGCCACTCAATAGGTAAATCCTCTTCTATGTTGATTGTATCAAGGAAGCTCCTCTTAAATGGGGGTTAAGCACGAGGTCACATGGAGACTTGGACTGAGGAGATAACCCTCCGATTCCTTTTCAAAGTGTAGACCAATATTTTTTTGCATCTGGGGACTTCTCTCAATACCACCTCTTGGGCCCTGTGTGGTGTCGATGTTGATAGGGTTTCAGGATTTGCTACCCTGCCCATGTGTATGAATCAATCTTGAAACTATTCCCCTAGACTGTCAGTATAGTTGCGGTAGCCTTTAGTTTCTTTGATATTTAGGGTTCATACAAAGGTACACCGAAAGGCTATTTCTGGTTTACCTTGGATGAGCTTGGAAGGTAACCCCGGTAGAAGGTGTGGGGGGGAAGTTAGGTGATTCCTCTGCTTGTGCCTAAGAACATCTACAAGGAAGCCAAGTAAATTTCTCTCAGCTTTATTTTGGAAAGCATATCTTATACCCTTTGTGTCTTCTTTGTCTTTAGGAAATTTTGTAGTGAGTTATGTGTGATTTTTTTGTGTTTATTTAGCCTTAGGGTGTGTGAAGAGTTAATTTTTAACCCTGGAACACCAACCTCTCAGGATTTCAAGAAGGTTTCAAAACCTTCCTCCAACTAATACAGTGGAGCCTCCACTTCCCCCTCAAAGGCGGAGATTAGATACAGATGGTTCTTTTGAACCTGTAGGAATCAGTGAAGTTTTAGGTGAATCAAAACTTAGGACAAACCAGGTTGATACAACCATAGTAGATATAGAAGACTTGCAGGATGACGAGTTTGCAAGAAACTCTAATTCACCTCTTACTGAATTAATGATCTTGTAATCATCCAGGTTCTTCCATTTGACTCACCTGTGATCGTGTTCCTATGAGAATACTTATGGCTATCTCAAGAGAGGGTCCATCTACCCCCATTTCATCCATTTCTATTGAAGGAGTGCCACCTCCCCCGGTTGGTACCCCTAGAACAAATATACCTGCTACCCCTTTAACTCCAAGTAGCTGGGTGGTTCAACCATCAACTTCCATGAATGTAGTAGTCCCTTCTAGTGGGGTGGTCACTGGTATTCAGAGTGCACCTTTTCTTCCCCCTCTTTTGCACACACTTCTCAGAGTGGTTTTGTTGGATCCTCTTCATTTGTCCAGGGTTTCCCGTTGTTACATCGGATTTTAAGAATGCTAGAGCCACATTTCAGCGGGCTATGACCTTGATTTTTCATGATTTCAAATCGATTATTGAAGTATTTTTGGATGACCTTGCTGCTCATTCTCGGATGAGAGTGCGTCATCCTTACCATTTGAGATTAGTATTTGAAAGATGTCGCCATTACCTAGTTAGGTTAAATCCTCATAAGTGCATCTTTTGCATGAAGTCTGGTCACTTGCTAGGGTTAATTGTTTCTAAGGAGGGTATAAGATTCGATCCCTTAAAGGTTGAGGAAATAATTCAATTGTCTCCCCCATGCAATATTAAACATCTTCAATGTTTGCAAGGCATGGAAAATTTATTACGTAGATTCATGGTTAACTTTGCCAATTTGACTAAAGGATTTATGCATCTTTTAAAGAAGGACACTACCTTTTGCTGGGATGAGTGAGCCCAGAAGTCCTTTGATGCTCTTAAGAGAGCCTTAGCATCGGCCCCTGTGCTTAGTCCACCCAACTATAGCCGTGATTTTTTATTTATGTGGTCGCGTCCATGGAGATGATTGGTATGGTTTTGGTTCAGGAGGATGAGGAGCTCCATGAGTATGTCATATATTATTTGAATCAGAACCTTATAGATGTATAAATCCATTATTCCCATGTGGAGAAACTTGCCTTAACCACCGTTCAAGTGGTTCAGAGATTGAGACACTACATTCTCCTTCACTAGACCTTGGTGGTAGCTCATGTCAATCCATTTCAGTTCATCGTCACTAGAAGGATGATCTAAGGAAAGTATAATAAGTGGATTGTTATTTTGCAAGAATTCGATCTCGAGTTTGTTTCAGTGAAACCGAGGAAATCGTTGATTTTTGCAGAGCTCATTTCTGATTTTCCAAGTGAGGAGGAGGATGAGGTTTCAGAGGATACATTTGTCGATGAGCATATTTTCCTTATCTCAACTTTTGATCCATGGTATGGGGATATCATCATATATTTACAAATGTTGAAGGTCCCTACTCACCTTTCACAGGATAAGTGACGACGATTATGTCATGTATCTAAGAAATACCTTATAGTGGATAACACTTTGTACTGCCATGGGGTAGATTCCATTTTACATCATTGTTTAACCCATGAAGAGGATGAGGTTGTGTTGAATGATTTCCATGGAGGGGCATGTGGTGGTCATTTATCTGGGATTTCAACAGCCCAAAAAATCTTGAGAGCGGGATATTTTTGGCCATCGATCTTCAAGGATTGTGTCAATGCGGTCAAAAAGTGTCACTTTTTCCAGGTTTTTGAACACAATATGCGCTCACATCCTGCCCCATTACATCTGATTATCATCGTCGGTCCCTTCACCAAGTGGGGGCTTGAATTCATGGATTGCAACCCAGATTTAGCTAGGGGGCATCATCATATTATAGTGGCTGTTGATTATTTCACAAAATGGGCTGAGGCTATGCCCATGGTTAAATCCGACAGTGAGACAGCTGTGCATTTCGTATTCAACCAAATTATTACTCAGTTCGGTATTCCGAAAGAGCTTATCACTGTCCATGGTAGGCACTTTTAGAATAGAATGATGGAAGAGTTAGCCTTGAAGTTAGGGTATAAGTAGGAGAATTCCTCTTCTTATTATGCTCAGGTGAATGGGCAAGTTGAAGCAGTGAACAAATCACTCAAGTCCATTCTCCAACGAACCATCGCACAAAGTAAGACAAATTGGCATATCACATTATATCCTACTTTGTGGGCCTATAGGACCACGGTTAAGACTGCCCTTGGTTTTTCTCCATATCAGCTCATACATGGAGTGGATTCTGTCTTGTTGGTTGAATGTGAAATCCCTTCATTAAAGCTAGCTATAGAGCTTTTACCAGACACTTTCGCATTGGAGGAACGTTTGGTCCACTTAGAGTAGCTTGATGAGCAACAACGAGATTCCTTAGTGACACTAGAAGTAAATAAGTTTCGTGTTAAGGTCCAATATGATAAGTATGTCCGTCTGAGGAGGTTTAGTGAAGGTGATTTGATCCTTTTGTGGGATCAAGCTAAAGAACCCTTAGGGGTAGGGAAGTTTAATCCCATGTGGCATGGTCCTTATGTAGTCAAACATGTGTTAGATAAGGGCGCTTATGAGCTGGTCGATTATGAAGGGACAGCCTTGGTGGAGCCTAGAAATGTGCTCTATCTTAAAAAATACTATGCACGATCTTCAGCCGGGGCTGATTATTGTATATTATTGTACAGTTTTTTGCATAGTTAGGTTTCCTTATGGTGATCGGGTTTGTTGATTAGATTTCATTTCTTTTGGCAGATGTCAATGGAGTCTTCCATTTACATAAGATTTACCGATGGTGCTAGCCGCCACACTCAACACTTAGCCTCTACTACTTGGGTGATTTATAATCCTATGGGTCAGGTATTGTCTTCAGGAGGTGTATGTTTACGACCTTCTTCGAACAATGTTGCTGAGTATAGTGTCGTTATCGAGCTATTGTGGGATTCCATTTCACATGGTGTTCTCTCTCTTGAGGTATTTCTTGATTCACAGTTAGTAGTGTCACAGCTTAATGGCTTGTATCGTATTCGGGATCCGACATTATTACGAAGATTCTTACGTGTGAGATTGTTAGAATGGAAATTTGACAACATAATATACATACATGTTTCAAGAATTTTTAATCAAGTGTTTGACTCATATGTGAACTATGTGTTAGATTGGCATTTATTTCATAGACCATAAGCATATCACAAACATAAATTTTTACACACATGTAAATAAATAAAATCGATCATCATAAAAGTTTTCATTAAACATCCAAAATGTGACGTCATAATACATAAGTGTCATAATACAAAAATGGGGCTTCCGAGCCACCAAAATATAATAAATGGTAGTACAAAAATGAATCACTCTCAGGTATCTAAGCCTATGGAGGAGGAGGGGGATTCTGATTGTGGTAGCACACCACGGCTCTAGCTAGTCATCAGAATAACCAAACCCATGCTCGTGGTACACCAACCACCTGATGTTGCATGGCCTTAGGCAAGTCCTCAAATTGCACCATGGGTACCCTATGTGTCAAGCATACAAATTTTGTGTGGATGCTTTGGACCGTCCTCTCCGCATCCACACCCATGATATCATCTCCGTCTATGACGGCAGAAACCGTCAAGCCGCTGTGGTCCAACATCTGCATACACATGATAGATTGTCACTATGTGTCGTCACACCAAAACATGTCTTTTGAGTCAATATATCAAAAAACACAAAAACAAATTAATAATTCAAAAAAATTTAAAAAGAGGGTTTGGGGTTCGTTACCTATATCACCATATGCTACTCCTGGTGGTAGGGGCATGTCTAGATCTCCCCAGAAATCTATTCCCACATAGGGATAATCATCAACGGCAACAATCTACCGCCGCCACCATGGAAAGAAGTCAGTTGGGTAGGGTTTAGATAGCCTACCCCCACTCAGTCTGTGCATAACATCTTACCAATGCTATTGGCCCATATCTAGAACCCCATGAGAAGGAACATCAACTCTAGGGCTTAGCCTCGGTACACGCTCAAAGAAGAACGTGCTCAGTATGCTTCTGAAACCGAAGTTTCACACCCTACCCATCTTGCAGTCACTGAGTTGCTGCTTCATGTTACTCAATAGCGCAGTTCTCTAGTCATACACTGTGGGTATCATGCACTCCATTGCATAGAACATCAATGGCAGCGAGGCCTGGTGGAGTGATGCTAGACCAGCTATCCTATCGAGTGCCAATAGTATGGCCTTCAGTCCTAGTACCTAGATGGAGTTTGTCAGGATTTGACTCCCAACCTTTTTCGTGTCTAGAAAATAGTATACTGCAATGTACTCATCAATGGTGAGGCCACCTCTGGGCCCGCGAAAGCGTAGGTTTACCACCTCTCCCCATCGGGACAATCCAATAATGAAATATATGTCCTCCACCTCTATAGTGAGGGACATCCCATCGATATGAAAGGACTCTAATTCTAGATCCCAGTAGTCTACTAGCATCTGCAGGAGTCTTGGCTTGGCCCTCAGGCTGCCAAGACACCAAAACTTGTATAGCCCACATGCACATAGAGCTTGTTGAGCCATTAAATCACCTTGAACATACTCTTCTACATCTTGATGTTCACTCTCCCTCCATTCTAGAACCATATTGCACATTAAAAGTAGGTTTTGGTCAATATTTACCTTAAAAAACCTTGTGCACAGCTGCATACGCAACTGTTTGCAAACAGTCGCGTATGTACACAGTTTTGGGCATTTTTTCTGTTTATAGTCATCCTTATACGTAGAAAAGTCCCGTTATTTGTGTGGGCCGGAATGACCAATTTAAACTAGCCTAAAAAACAAATTTGACCATGGAAATTGAAACAATTTGCATGAAAATGGAAGAGGACGACATGAGAAGTTACCTGGAACAAACGGTGTCGAATTTCACCAAACGAAGCTCCTGGAATTTGCGTTGGAAGTTTTGAGCTCAAATGGGTAAAAATTTCAAATGATATGTAATTTTTGAATTTTTTACTATTTATAGAAAAATTTCTAAATTTTTACCCCCTTTCTATAGTTTTGACCTGTTTCTGACCAGGCATGATTTTAAGGAACCATACTTATTCAAAAGTGTATAAATGTTGGCGAATATTACCAATTCTTAAAATGCCAACTATAAACTGATTGGCGAAATTTTTCAAAAAATATTTTAATTTCCAAGGATTTTATATCATTTATATAATAATTTGGCAATTTTTAGGGTGAAAAAACTTTACCCCATCAAAATTGGGTGAAACGGGGCTTCAAAAAATGCAAAATGGTGAATCTTTTTTGGGAGAAAAACATGGAAAAATAGCCCACTGGGATAAAATTCACCCCTAAAATTATCCCTGTTTCTGACCATTTTGGACCGTTTTGGACTAATTTGATGATGTAGGAGTCCATTTTGAGCATCGTTTCGACCATGGTTTTGACCCATTAGTGCTACTTTAAGGTATTATGTCTAAACTGGCATATAGGTTAGATTTCACATCCATTTTCACTTTGCATGACCTTATGACCATTTCATTATAACCTTAGGTATGAACCCATTCTATCTTTTCACAGAACCTTCTTGTTGTTTTAGAAGTGACGTGATGTGAATGGTAGAGCTTGACCATACATGGGTTCCCTAGTTAGCTCCTTTGTTGCGTTTGGTGCCCATGCTGACATTTTTTTCCTTTAGGGTGTGGGAGTCATTTGTATAGTATCACCATGTCTTTGCACAAGAGCCTCATACTCCTCTTGATCTTTTTGCTAGCCTTTGTCCCCAACACTCCCTTATGTCAAGTTGTAATTTCATTATCATGAGTTTTGCCTACCGCATTGAGCCTTATGCCGGCTTCCCTGACTTTGATTATCAGCTATATAGCCTAAGCTTGTCTCATGTCTAGACACACAGAGCCATTTTATATATCCTTTGTAGCTTGATTCCCCATTTTTACCAGGAGGGTACTTTCCCCCGAGTGTCATTATCCTACACATGTATCCTTGCATTAAGCGTAGGAATGTTCCACTGCTTGGAATTAGTTTGTTTGCACATTGACAATTGTCTCCTTTTAGTCTGTAACTATGCAACACTTTTATTCTTTTTCAAGCTTTTCAAAATATTTGAAAAAGTCCAAAAAAAAAATAAAAAAACCAAAAAGCTGGACAAGAAAAGATGTTATCTTTGGCAACAATCAAGTCATGTCGCCTTCGAACAGAGAACTATATATGACATTCGTTGGTTGAGTTAATAGTTTGACTTTAGGAGCTGTACTCATTTCTCTGAGTTTATCTCCACCGACTAGTTAAGCTTCCAGTCCCTATGGAGCCTCTGTCGATGCCTCCTATGTCACAAAGATGTCCCAGTTTTGTATATCGAGTCTATGCTGCCTACATTCAGTCACAATTCACCTCTATGCTCTTGTTCAAAGGAATTTGAAACCTGAGTGAGCCATTCCTTAATTCTCTTGACTTTGCATGTAGGCCATTCTCGGTACTGATATTGGTTAGTGCACTTTATGATCAAGTCCTTCCACATTATACATCCTTACTGAGTACCTCATGTTGGATGATGAGGGATGCATTAATGCCCTGCTTCTAGCGGATTTTATCCCATTGACTTCAGATCATTTACTCTAGGATAGGAATCTAGAGTCATTTTTTAGTGCCTTAAGACTTGCAGTCATCAGTGGAAGGTTCTCTTGCTATCGATAGTTTTGGGAATACATCAATTTCCCTTGATCGATGGATCCTCTCAAGTGTTTGAACTCAACACATTTATTCACACTTGTTAGTTTGCACTCTAGTACCTTGATTCCCATTTTCATTATCGGTGGGTGATCTCGTGTCTATTAACGGTATAAATCAATGACCAGTAATCAAACGATGGACTACTATGTTCAACCTTGACACCTCTATTCCCATAGTAGGACATGTACTCGTAGTGGATTGTGTAGAAGACCTTCCAGATTGGTGGCATTTCATATATGCTACCTCCTTGATCGTTCCAGTGTTCATGAGATTTCATCTCTCGTGACTTGATTCCAGTATATGTTAGATGTTTCCATCCATTATGGAGATCTTGATCCATTATATATCTTCATCTTTCATGGAGATCATGATCCTTTGTATATCTTCATCATGGAGATTCTGATCTATCTATATTGTATGTGGCAATGACCACACATGTCATATTTTGTATCATGCCTATTCATGGCCATTGTACTTTAATGTATCCAGGACTGCTATATCTACTTGCAGTTATGTGCAGAGTTTCATCATTGTATTATACTATTGGATGGCTATTTCTTCCACCTAGTTCTTCATCAATCCTCTTCTGGGATGGACTTATAATGTATTTCAGCCATCGTATGACCCCTCTGACCTTACACATTAGGGGGCATCTGTTACAACAGATTTTACCACACATGGTGGATCACACCTTTATGTCCTTCCCTGTCCCTCTTCAGACTCTTTAGACACCATGGACCATTTTTGCACCTTTGTTGTTTCTAATATCATCCCTAAAAACATGAATTATTTGCTATATCTGACTTTTAAACCTATTCTCGCATATATACATGGATTTGACCCTCAAACCCATGTACATCAGGATGTGTACAAAGACCAAATAGTTTTGGAGTTTTCCTTGATGTGGATCTGATTCACTTGTCTCTTGGTCTTCCATATGCCTTGACATTGCTCGGATTTGACCTTCCATTACCCCATTGAAGCACTATATAAGGAACCCTTTGGATACATTGAAAGGGGAGGAATTGAAGAGACAAAAAACTATAGTCCATTGTTGTCGGAGCTTATACTTGAGCCTACAACCCTTTGTCCCTTGGAGCACTTTGTGTTCTTCCCAAGCTCGCCTTTGCTTGTGAGCTTGCTATCAAGAGATGGAGGATTGAAGTGGTGGAGGCCCAGGTGGAGGACTTAGTTTCTCCAATTCGCAGACGTAATGACATAGGTTGTCACCATTGTAATCTCTGATTTATATTAATAGAAATTTATTTTCCTATCCAATAATGTGTATTTAAATGAGTATTGAATCCATGGATGCTTTTAAATTCTTATATGTTATTAATTATATATGCTAGAGTAGGTCTAACACGATTATATAGCATGCTTGTCTTGTTTTTTGAATGTTGAGAGAGCAAATTGTTAATACAAGCGAGAGTGGAAAAGCTCAACGGGGATCTACATCAACCATCCGGAATAAGGTATGTTTCGAGATCCTTTAGTGTTAAATGTTTGGTTTCTCTTGCATATAGGAAAGGATTGATTTCTATGGTTACCATGTTTGTTGTGGTACCCCAAGCCATAGGAATATTTCTCCATAACACCCATGGAATGGGGCACATATTCCCCCATCTAATCCTTATGTAGTCCCTACACCTACACATGTGGGGATGCAGTTTGGAAATAATAACTCTTATGGTCAGGGTTTCCAAACTACAGTTTCATCCCCATTCACGAGCTCTCCCTTCTCTCTTTTTAGCGGAGGGATACCTGCTCCTGTTTTCTAGACTCCAGTCTCAATTGGAGAGGCTCAAACCACATACATTGCACCGCATACAAATAATCCATTGGATTATGGGTGGAATCCATTTCAAATTAGTCCAATTAATTCACAACCAGTAGTTGGGGGAAACCCCACCTTTACATTTGGGAACCCGGGGGAAAGTACTTCTACCTCCCAAACTCGCACTTTTCAAGCTCTGGTTAGACCCAAACTTTCATTCCTGGCAACTTTAAACTTTCCATATTTGTCCAAGTTAATGAATGACCGGTGAAACATAATGCCACTTAGCCACTTGTGCCTACCAAACTACCCTCGAACATTCCAAAATTCAAATGAAAATTTGGTGAGGATATAGGTGCCCATATCACCACCTGTCACTTGTGTTCCTCTTCCAACTCGCTGAACGATGACACTGTTCAGTTGAAGTTGTTCCAAATAAATCTGACTAGTTCTGGAGAAAAGTGGTATATTGAATTTCCCTCTTCTATGTTTGAGAGTTTTTGGGACTTAGCTAATGTGTTCCTTAACCACTTCCAACTTCCTATCCGGTATGGCATCGGTACCGTTTTATTGTCCACCGTTCAGTAGGACAAGCCACTCACATTTTAGATCATATCCGAGAGTGGAAAAGGTGGAAGAAGCTCATCAAGGAAACAATCCCTCCCAAGTTTTTGTTATAGTGGTTCCTTAAGTCTTTATTATCATATATATCTGAGGATGTATCCACTTTGGGAGTAACTAATGAGGAAGAGGCCATCCTCAGAGCCCAGCAACTAGATTTGATATACTCTCAGTCTAGGATACTATATGAAGTCATACCTGAGGCACCGTGTCCTACGCAGTGTCAAGAAACCTAATCCTGGACCCCGTGCCGATAATGTGGTTGGTTCAGTTAAATCTCCCACTGTAGATTCTTTGGCTAAACAACTCCATGAGTTTTCTATTAAACAGTCTATAGCGGAGGCAGCAAAGGTTTCCCACTCACCCCAAAATGAAAATGTCTTTTCTCAATCCTCCCAAAAGGGCAATCAACAACCCGGCGGGAAAAAGAAAAAGGGGAAGAAAGGTGAGGGAACCCAAGACAAGCCTAGACCCACAAATAATGCTGATGGGGGAAAATAAAGAAGAAGAAGGTGAAATTTCCCTATACGTTGTGCCTAGAAGATCACTTGATCCATCAATTCCCTCTCATTGATCAAGCTTAGAAGCTGCTCAAGAATCAACAATTGGATTTCTTGAAGGATCCATTTCCCCAAGGACAGAATGCAGCTTCAGTTTCTAATGTAACTGGGGGCACTGCTAGTACCCCTTACCAAAATTTAATCAACATGGTACAATCCGAGACATTACTCTAGACTATAAATAAGAACTATGATACGGAGGCTCCAGAGAAGGGTAGGTCTATAGGTGAAACTTCTAGCCCTCTCACGATCGAGAAACCTGCTAATCCAATGCCCAAGATACCAAAAGATGTCTTTGAGAAATAATTGCATAATCCCAATGCAAGGGCTGCAGCCAATTAATATGTAGTTGAATATTTGGCCCAAACCCCATGTGCGATGTTGGAATTTGAGGTGCTACAAAGTTGTCCCGCCCAGTGATATGCACTCCTAGAATTCTTAGGTAGTATGTATTCGTCGAGCCTTATGGAGAAATTTAATTTGTCTGTGTTAAGACTCGCCTGTCGTATCATGTGGCTTTGTCAGTAGATGTCATCCATGGTGGAAAGACCATTGGAAGGACAATTGTTGATGAAGGTGCTTCCACATGTGTCATGTCTTTATCTTACTGGAAAGCTCTTGGATCCCCGGAGCTAGTACCATCTAACAACTTACTTACTACTTTCAAGATCAAGCTGGTAGGGAAGGCAGTGTCTATTGAAGTGGAGGTGATTGATGCTCCATTGTGTTATAACTTTCTTATGGGAAGAAGCTAGAACTATGCTATGTGTGCAATTATCTCAATCGTTCTTTGAGTGGTAGTGTTTCCACACTAAGGGAAGTTTGTCAATGTTGACCAACTCAATTTCACTCAAAAGGGCCATATGAAAACTAATGATTCCACCGTACCATTGGTTTATTATGTTAAACCAGCTAATGAGAGCTTGGGGGTTGGTATGTACTCATCGTTAATGGGAACTTTTGATATCCCAGCCCCGATACACTACTTAGGTTCTACTAGTGTAGGGAATTCTATCACTACAGTTGTCGATAGAACTGATCCTTTGGTCCTTCCTTCCCGGTACAAACCTGAAGTGCCCTTATCGACAGTGGAAGTAGCTTATCAGGCTATCGTTAACACCATTATTGATACCATTTTGATTCCTCCTATAGTCTCAGAGGAGTCAAAAGAATCCTATATCCCTGCTTGAGTAGAGAACTCTTTGTATACTGATGATTGCTTAGACATGGTTTTTCCTTCATATGAATCCATTTTGGAAGCTATGAGTGGGTGAGATAAGATCTGCAAAGATCTTCACCATAGATCCTACTTTCTTCTAGAGCTAAGCAGGATTGAAAATCAAGAGTTCCATGTGAGAGTAGCGGGTGATGTTGATATACCGATCAATCCCTTACTAAGGGAGGGAATCTTTGCTGAGGGGAGTATGAATTTTTTTTTGATATTATCCCTATCAACATCTCTGCAAATCACAACATTGTGGAAAATGTATATATTGGGGCAAACTACTCTCCGAAGGAGATTGCTATCTATACATCCTTATTTAAGGAATTCCGCGACATGTTCTCCTAGTCATATGAGGATATTCAAGGCATAGATCCATTGATAGTCGAACATGAAATCCGAACCTATCCTAATGCCAAACTGGTTCGACAAAAACTTAGACCTATCAACCCGCATAAAGTGGCAGCAGTTAAGGATGAAGTGGAAAAGTTGTTTAAAGTTGGTTTCATCTACCCAATCGCTTTGACGGAGTGGGTATCCAATCCTATTCCCATCGATAAAAATCAAGGGACAATACATGTATGTACATACTTTCACAATTTAAACAAAGCATGTCCCAAGGAACACTACCCCACACAATTCATAGATCAAATCATTGATGCTTATGCAGGGAGTGAGGTCTTTTCATTTATGGATGGTTTTCCTAAGTACAATTGGATTCAAATCAAGCCGGAAGACCAACATAAAACGGCTTTCATTTGTCCTTGGGGTACATTTGCGTATAAGAAAATTCCCTTTCGATTGAAAAATACAGGGGCTACTTTTCAGCGGGCAATGAATTTTGCCTTCCATGACAACAAGACTATTGTCAAGCCATACCTAGATGATCTTCCTACTCATTCTCATAAGAGGATTGATCAGCCAGATGACTTGCGCTTAATTTTTGAACGATGTAGGCATTACAAAATACGCTTGAATCCCCACAAGTGTGTTTTCTGTGTTGATTTAGGTCGGCTGCTTGGGTTCATAGTTTCTAACAAAGGTATTCAAGTGGATCTTTTGAAAGTTAACGCCATTGTAAATCCGCCCCCTCCTCGTTCTATCAGGAAACTTCAGAGCCTACAAGGAAATTCTAACTTCCTTCTACGTTTTATGATGAATTATGCCAAGATCACCAAAGGTTTCAGGAACCTATTGAAGCAGGACACCACATGTGTATGGGATGGAACAGCACAACTTGCTTTCACAACATTAAAGAAAGATTTGTTTTCAGCTCCTTTGTTACATCTGCCAGATTACTCTCGCAAATTTATATTGTATTTTGTCACATCTGAGTCAACCATTGGGGTAGTGCTAGTCCAGGAAAATGATGAGATCCAAGAGGATGTCTTCTATTACCTTAGTCGTGTTTTATCTTGACCTGAACTTCGGTACTCCCACGTTGAAAAGTTGGCCTTAGAAGCTGTTTATGATGTGCAGAGGTTACACCACTACATCTTACTGAGGATTGCGAAAGTAGTGGTAGATTTAAATCCATTTCAGTATGTTTTGTCCCGGTGCATATTCGAGGGAAAATTCAACAAATAGATAGTCATTCTCAAGTAGTTTGACTTGGATTTTCAATCTGCCAAATCAAAAAAATCCTTTGTTTTTGTAGAGATTATTGCTGAATTTCCAGTGGAAGAAGAAGTAGCAGTTGAAGAAGACTCATTCCTAGATGAGCACATTTTTTTGATTTCCACCTCTGATCCTTGATACAAATATATACTTTTCTATATCCAAAATATGAAGTGTCCTATGACCTTTTCACAGGAAGAGCGATGCAAACTATGCGTACATGCGAAAAAATACCTGATCATAGGGGATACTTTATACCGTAGACGGGTAGACTCTGTATTACATCGGTGCCTCACCCACAAAGATGCCGAGAGTGTCCTCAGTGATGCCCATAGTGGAGCATGTGGGGGTCATTTATCTAGGTTAGCAATAGCCCAGAAGAGTTTGTGTGTCAGTTATTTTTGGCCCACAATCTTTATAGATTGTGTGGAATCCATGAAGCACTGTCATCCTTGTAAGCTTTACACCAGAAAGATGTGGTCACATCCTTCTCCACTATTTCTCATCATCACAGTGGGCCCATTCACTAGTGGGGGATAGATTACATGACGTGTAAACCAGTCTAGGATAGGGGTCACAAATACATCATTGTCGCTGTTGATTACTTTACGAAGTGGGAAGAGGAAATGCCCAACTTCAGGGATGACAGGGAAACTATAGCTTTTTTTGTTTTCAACCAGATTATCGCTTGTTTCGATATTCCAAAATAGATTTTCACTGACCATGGAAGTCATTTCTAGAATAGCATGATGACCAAATTGGATACTATGCTAGGTTTAAAACAAGATCACTCGTCTTCTTTCTACCTGGAAGCGAATGGTCAAGTCAAGAAATTCAATAAGACCTTGAATACTATTCTCAAACGTACTATTAACACAGCTAGATCAAATTAGCACATTATGTTGTATCCTACACTTTAGGTATACCGAACCAATGTTAAAATTGCCACAGGGTTCTCACCTTTCCAACTCGCTCACGGGGTGGAAGAAGCAACTCCGGTTGAATTTGAAATCCCATCACTAAAAATTTCCATTCATGTGTTACCTGAAACGACTGAACTGGAAGAACGTTTGCTACATTTTGAACAAATAGATGAACAACATAGAGATACATTGATAGCAAATGAGACTCATAAAACTAGGGTTAAAAATCAATATGATAAATCGGTCAAGCCTAGGATTTTCTCTAAGGGGGAGCTTTTCTTTCTCTGGGATCAGGACAAAGAACCCTTGGGAGCAAGGAAATTCAGGTCCATGTCGTTAGGACCCTACATCATGTCAAAATTTTTGAATAAGGGGCATATGAATTAACTAATTTTGAAGGGAATAAGCTGTTTGAGCCTAGAAATGGGCTCTACCTGAAGAAGTACTATGCTTAGGCTTAGCACTTTTTCTTGTACTTTTATTGTATGTAATTTTATGTACAATAGTTAGCTAGTTTATGTTCTTATATCATCTGTTGGTTATTACAGATGTCTTTTGAGTGGTTCATAGGTTTTTCATATGGTGCTAGTCGTCACACTCGCAACCTAGATTCAGCCGCATGGGTCATTTACTCACTCTCGGGACAGCTAGTGGCCTCTGGAGGCGCTTGTCTGTGTCTTGTTACCAATAATGTGGCCGAATACAGGGTTTTCATTGAGCTTTTAAGGGATTCCTTGTCATGTGGAATCACTCAGTTAGAATTCATACTTGACTCTCAACTGGTGGTTTCCCAACTCAATCGAGCTTATGAGGCACGAAACCCTATCTTGTTACGTTAGTTTTTGCAGGTTACATTACTTGAAAGAAATTTCTTCGGAATTGAGAAGAGTATTCTCAAGTATAGGTTTATCGTTTTTCTGTACCTGAGGGACTAACTTTACGAAAAAGGACTGCCTAATATGAGCTTAGTTTTCTCTTTTTTGTGCTCTGGACCTAAACATGAAAAATATTTTGAGCGTACTTTATGCCTTTTTCATGCCCGTTAAACCCTAAAGAACAAAACATCGAGTTTATTGTTGTAATCCCCATTTCTCGTAACCAAATTGATCTTTCTGAGTGATCTTGCTTTCCTTCACACTCGTAAAACTCAAGCTATATGTTGCTTTTGAAGGAGTGTTGGGTAGGTGATAATTTAACCTTTCCTGGACCTTCCTGACTAAATATGAAAAAGGTGCACCTTACTTATTCAGAAGCTAAGATATTTCTTCTATGGTATGTTTTACACTTTTTCGGCCTCAGGAGACTAAATTGGATGAAAAAGCACCCCCCCTGGAGTCTTCTTTGGAGTTTTCAGACTCTCAAAATATGAAAACACAAATGAGCATGTACTAGTTCGGGCTCATAAAATCCACGAATCAATGACTTTATCAAGCATTATTCTCTCCCCTCTTCAAGCTTGTCAAAAATGAAGAGAGACCTAAGTTGACTTTCCTAGACTTGTTAAAATTTAATAGGAAAGATAAGGAAGAAGTATTCTTTTTGGGTTACAAATAGTGGCAACATGTCTTCCTTGAACATAACACTCTTTGAACTTTCCAATACTCACGTTTCAGTATACACTTTCAGCTCAGCTATTACTTTGAGGTTCTTACTCCTCCACTTGTCTTTTATACATGGGGAATCTGATCATGTCTCCTACATGACAGATACGTTTAGTTGTCCTATCTATAAAGTTAAAATATGCCTTGGGTCATCTATGTGTTGTGCTCAATGATAAAGGATCTATCCCTGCATCTAACTATTATCCAGATTCCATCATTATCCTATCTAAGTGCCACTTGTGTCTACCTTCCTACATCCAATTCCTAGTCGCTCTTGTGATCTGTTGGAGGATCTATTGCCTTCCTCATCACAATATGGTTTCTCATCAGCACTTCCTGAAGACGAAGACCTAGAGTTTTGACAATTGTACCTTAGGATTCATTACCATTATTGGTGAACTCCTTTGCTTCAGTTGTCAGTTTCACCTATTTGTTGAAAATCTATTGAGTCCTTTCCATGTTCGACTTCAACACATCTATTCACATGGTAAGGATTGTACTGGTCCCCTTGGATTTCAATGAAGACCTTAGGTTCACCTTTATAACCTAAGTTGCGCAAGATTGTGTTATGTTCAGTTACACAACCTCCATATTATGAAGACTCATCATTGTATATTGTGGCTTTGATTCACCTTTGTAATATACGTGGTCTTGTACCCGTATCATATGATGTAATCAAATATTGTAAAGGACCTAGTGTTCCAGAATATTGAACATGGCATCCTAAGATATGATTTTTTATATGACATTGATATGTATTTGTTTCAGGTACTTCCTCTACTTCCTTGGACATTTAAGTTCTCCAAGATAAAGATTGTAATGTATTTCAGTCATCGCTTCCCTCTGACCTCACACATTAGGGGGCATCTATTATCAACCTAAATGGCACTTCTCCATTCGAGTACCAACATCCACTATGTCAAGACACAAAAGGACAAATAGGATTGAAGTGGACAAAACACTATAGATGTGCATGACCATTGATGCATGATCTCTAGACCAGCCTAATATATTTTTATTCTAAGTTTAGGGTTGCACGCGCTCTTATTTGCATTGCAAATCACATGTCACACGTGACTATTTGCATTGCAACCCACGTGTACATTGAACATGTGAGTTTCCTTTGAGAAACAAGTGTGTCACACATGCCTTGCTTATATCAACACTCATGTGTACCTTAATTCGACATTAAAAAATATAAATTGTGATTATATGAGATTAGTTGGGTTTTAATCGATAACTATCCCAACTTCCTCAACCATCCTAACTTTAAAAACCACTATATTTCCCAATGTATAAATAGAGGCCTTGGGATGGTGCTGATCAATCAATTTTAGAAGAGAAAATTTATGTTGGTGGTATACCTTCAGAGTCTTGGAGCAACAAAACTCAGTGTCCTCGGTTGTAGAGGAGTCATTGTGTCAGAAGCTGGGTTGTATTCTCACCTATTCATTGTTTGTTAATAAAGATAATTCTTCTTCCAATATTTGTATTGTGCTTTTCTCATGTATATTGGTTAATGAATGATGTCAATTATGTTATTAATATGCATTTCATATAACATCTTATATATGTATGTATGAGATATTGCTTGAAGAATTGGCTCTTTACAGGTGAACAGGAGAAGCCCTAGAAGATTTGGAGAAGATTGAAGCAGGAGAAGACCAAGCTTGGATTAACCATCATAAATTGGGTAAGCCAAACTCTCTTTCTATTCCTATTTCATTTTCTGTAAAAGTTGATTTTCCGCAAGTCTCTGTAACCCTAGACACTAGGTTACAAGGGTGTATTTTCCTATACAACAGTGTTGGGGGCCTGTTGGGCCAAGAAAAGTGCACAAGGAAGAATCCGTCGTGCAAGTGTAAGAGGAAAAGAGGGAGTGCAATGAGAGAAAAGCATATACAGGAAGAAGCGTGAGCTTAGAGAAAAAGAAGATGCAATGAGGATAGTTGCGACGAAGACGTAGATCCAAGTAGGTGGAAGAGTAAGGTAGAAGATATAAAGTGGAACAGGTACAAACCGGTAGAAGACTGCAAAAGGATGAACTGGCAGAAGGCTAAAGGACAGTTTTGTGGCTAGTTATAACCAAAATAGAAGGTTGAAAGATGTTTCTACGGTTACTTATGGCTATGGTTAATGTCATGCAGGACTTTTGTGGCCAGTTGGGCATGTCATCAATGTAATTAAAGATATTTTGTAGCCACTTGAGTCTATAATAACTGAGTAGTACTCAGTAGACCCTGTGTGGTTTTGTAAATACTATAAATAGGAGGAACTCGCTCTGTATAAGGGTTAGATCCAGTTATAGCTTGGTATATTTTGTTACTCTTGTTCGGTAAGTTAGAAAATAGGTCTATTAACTTCAGTATTGTTCAGTGACTCAGAGAGGAGTCTAGTAGAAGTGGCATTAGGAGAATTTTGAGGTCAAAAATGGGCCTCATAAGGAATGTATTAAAATATTATGAAATAGGCATTTTATAGGGAATGTATACTTGACAACTCACATTTCCACTACATTAAATGTACAAATTTAGGTAACCATGTGGAGTTACATACTAGAAACAAAAATAATAAAAAATGTTATATTAAGTGACCAAAAACTAATTTTAATTTCCAAAAAATGTGTAGTACTTAGATGCATTCATGTCCTTGAATTTAGAGATCACTTTTAATAATAAAATATAAACACAATGAAAATACAATCAAATATGTTTTTTTTAACAGAAACTAAAAAGGTTTTTTATAAAACAAGTTGTGCACAGCCATTTAGTACAGAGAAAATAGCGGGAACGTAGAGATTTAGTAGTTCAAAATTGCTGGACACAACACTGATCCAAAAAGATGTCCAAAAAACTACACATGGAGAATTTGCAAAACAACTAGTGCCTGGGGTAGTGTATACCCTTATAAATGGACTACAAAGCAAAAGACCGTAAAACATATTAACATATTTAAAGGAGAACTGATTATGGATTGCCTCTGAGCTTCATGGGCTGAACCACAAACTCCTCCTCCGTGGGGTGCGCTGCAACTGCAGGGGTTTCGTTCACCTTGCTTCCCTGATTCATGTTGATCAAACAATGGAGGTCTTCCTGAATTCTATCAACCTTACCCATTATCTCTCTGATATTTCTCTTGTTGTCATCGATCCTTGCATCATGATTGCTAATTTGCAGAGAGCTATAACTCACCACTTCTCCCATGCTGTTGACCTCCTGTGCTATTTTCTTATTATCCATTATTCCTATCACTATCATCTCGTAAAGACGCCTGAGATTCTTCTTTATGTCCATGATGCCAGCATTTTTGTTAGCCTGAGACATTCTATCGATTCCTGGAGAGAGATCAATACAGGCGAAGTTGTTGTGTAAAGCACGGACTGAGCCTGCTAACACATAAGCCTAATTCTCAGCAGAGAGGCCACTCAAGATGTATTTGAGCACTTTGAGCTCTTGCTAAAGGGAGGCACCCTCCTTTCTTTGACCCTCCTTACAGGCTAAGGTGCCCACTGCACCTTCCTTCCACCCTGAATAGTGACAACCCAAAATCATGCTTTTCTCCGCAGTGAGAGACTGAGCTTCAGACGGGAGACTGGGTCTAGAATCTATGTTCAAAAACCATAGTGAAGAGCCTGTAAAGGTGCTACAGGAGAAGGAGGAGAAGGCTGCGAGGGAAATCCTTTCCTTCACAAAATTCCTAGTGAGGGGGAGAGCTTCCCATGGAATTTCCTGTACCCACCCTTCACCTATTCCTGCAATTACATCCAAGAGAATGTGCTCTCAAGGAATCTCATGATAGAGAGAGCCGAGTGAGGGAGAGAAATGAGCTTGCATGCTACTTCAAGGAGAAGACATAACGATATGATGGAAAAGACTTGGAGCGTGCAAGGAGGAGGGGCAATTAAACCAGGGGTGGTGTGCCATAAATCCAACGTTGCCCGAGAGAGGATGCAGGCAGAGAAAGATCCACGCGGCGGGGGTAAGGGATATGGTAGGACAATGCATTGAATGAGGAGATCCTTCGAGATGAAGCGCGAGATGGAATCCAACTATGGGAGGATGGCATGAGGCTATGAGAGGAAGGGTGAAGGGAGGGATAAGGGAGGGGGAAAGAAGATAATGAGGGAAAGGAGTAAGGTGTAAGGGGATGGGGAGAAGGAAAGAAAAGGGGTGGAGGGATAAGGTGAAATATGGGGGAGATCCTTTGTAATGCCTTTAGGGATAAAAAGAGCCACTTCCAGGAGTGAATAGGGGGAGGACCTCTTTCCTTGTAAGAGGAATGAATAAGCCCGATAAACCATTAGTGGATGAATTTGGTGTAAGGGGCATTTCCGTTAAGACTATAATGACCTTGAGAAAGGGAGGCCCCCATGTTTTCCAAGGTGTCCGCTATAGAGTTATTGTGATGAAGAATGTGAAATAGCTCATAGGATTTAGTCATGAGTGGCTTTTCTTTGTCATACAGACGATGACAATTAATTGAACCAGAGGAGTAACCATTAATCAGCTTGAAAATAACATGCCGAGAGTCTCCAAAGATCATCACCTTGTGGAGGTCTTTACTGACTAAGGATTGAAGTCCCTAAAGGAGTGCCAACCACTTGGCCTCGTTGTTGGTCCTATGTCCAAGGCCCCAAGCGAAAGTTTGTTCAACATGTCCTCTGGGATCTAAGAGGATCCCCCACGCACCTGCCACCCCTTACAATCTAATATGTTTTGATAATAAAATATAANTATATATATATATTCTTAATTTTTTATTATAACTTATGCTCTTTTGTTTCTTTATTTAATTTATGTATTTTTATGATATAATTAATTTAGTGTTTGAAAATTAAAATTTAAGTTAACATGTCTCTTTTTAATTTTTTATTATAAATTATCATTTCTAGGTTCTTAATAAAAAATACATCTAATATGCTTAATCCATTATTTGAAAATTAAAATTTAAAATATCAATATATATGTATTTTTTTTTACTTTAAATTGTTTATTTTCTTATTAAACCAATTTATGTATTTTTATAATGGAATTAATTTAGTTAAATTCTCATAAAATAGGATGTTTATGATTTGTATAAAAAATCATTAAACCAATTTACAATTTTTTTCTATATTAATAAATTAATCACCTATTATTATTTTTTTAATTTTTTTCTACATTTTAAAATATATAAAAAATATTTTAACATATTTATTATATACTCTAAATTTAATATGTGTGTGTGGGGGGGATCAACAACGATATCAATTTTGTACTCACGTGATACGGGATCAATTTCGACGGCTCCAGTATAACCCCTAGGCACGACCAACTATGGCCTCAACTTTCACTCACATTTCGTTGAGACTCGAACCGCTGACTTGCTTAAGATTCTATATGCCTTAACATAACGTGCAATTGTCAATCAGCCTACATCTCTGCGCCTTATTAATATATTTATTATACATTCTAAATTTTAAAAATTTTAATTTTGATTTTAAGAATTTTTTATTTTAATATAGGTTAGCATGTATATTCTATACTTAAATCTAATCTTTAAAATTTGATTTTAATAATTTAGAATATGAGTTTTTCTTAGCTTTTAATTAATTCATTGTAATATAATTTTGTAAAATATTGTTTTTTAATGTAATTATATAACTTAATATTTAATATTTTAAACTTTGATTTTAATATTTTGTATAAGGTAATGTTTTGTAGTTTTTAATTAATTGTACTATAATTTGATAAAATATTAGATTTTATGATGTTTTGTTTAGAATTTAGTGTTTTGAAAGTTAGTTTTTAAATTGGGTTTTTATGAATATATTATTTTGTAATGTTTTTAATTGTAAATTTTCTTATACAAATATAATAATAAAATATTTTAAATGTATTAGAAAATTTAATAATACTTTTTAAAATTAACAAAATAAATAAACTTCAATTAAAATATATATAATTATATAATATTTTTGAAATTAAGAAAAGTAGATGAATATATCATAAATGCATAAGTAAAATGTGTAAATAAAAGATATTTTTAATATTAAGAAAAATTGGATAAATATAACATATATCGAAAATTGTGTAAAGACGTGCATATTAAGTGAAAAGCCATATATTGTCTTTTTCGAAATATATGAAGGGACAAGAATATATTGTATTGAAAAAGTGTGAAAATACATTAGTACTTTACTCTAGGTGTAAAAGTAATAATATATTTTACTGAACAAGTGTGAAAAGTCATTAGTACTTTACTCTAGGTGTAAAAGTACTTGTAGACTACCATGGTTAACATTGGATTTTGATCAACCTTTTAGAATATGTCAAATAAGCAACCTTAACTCAAGTAATTCCAACTCAACTATTATAGATCATTCTCTAGATTGTGATTGGTTCGTAAAAAGTTGATTTTAATAGTACATTTTTTGTTTGGAGGCCCATTTTTTACCTCAAAATTCCCCTAATGAAGGATGTTAAGCTGCGGATCTTGCAGTTGAGTGCGCAGACCGCTAGTAGTAAAAGGAATCTGTAGTTGAGTGTGCAGATAGTAAAGTAGAAGAGTCGATCCAGGCTATGTGTGGATCAGTAGGAGCAAATAGAAGAATAAACCGAAGAGCATGAGAGCAAGAAGAGATTGAGTCAAATAGACATATCTTAAGAACAGACTGTAGGTCGCAGACTACAAGGTGCTATATATATTTCTCATGCCAAATGAAGAGCAACTTGGTGGTTTTTCCTAGATGGGTTTCCACGTTAATTTCCTGTGCCAAATGGATGGATGTTGTTGAATGATTGAATTCTTATGTGAATGTTTTCTTACTTTGCATAGTTTATGGTTATTGTTGAATGTATGTCGCAATATTACCAGTTAGTGAAGGAATGAATGTTAATGCATCATCAGCATGATATATATGAGTTCATGGTCAAGCAGCTAAGTTATAATATAATTCGTACACTGTCAGTCAAATATAAAGAATCAGTTGTGTCGCACTGTTGCACTAGTTGTTGAGTTATAAGGATAAGGTTGTCTCACGCATCAATTGTGGCACACAGTTGTGACTCTGTCGCAGAGCAATAGACTCCATCCTCCTATCTCTATTTAGTTCCTTGGCTGCACCCAAGGAACCGTACTTCCCTTTCTAACTACTAAAACATGGTTCTGGCAATTACACATTAAGATATCTCGGGTGAGATTGCGCTGCCTCACGAGCGTTTCCAACTGAGCTTGCTATGTGAGGCTGATGTCTTCTTAGTATTGTGTTGTTGTTGAACTGTGGGTCGAGACAAGAAGGGGAAAGAGGCCAACAATTCCCAACCATGATAGATTCCTTTCTTTGAGGTTGCAAGTCCTTTCTCTTCTTTGGAGGAATCCTATCCCAAGCCTTTAAGCCAAAGACCCTGAAATGAGAAACACTTGGTTTGTGACCACTCCAAGTCTCATATGGTGTTTTTCCATACAAAGCTTTGTGAGGAGATATTTTTTTATGTATGCAGCATAGTTGATGGCTTCATCCCATATCTTAGGATTCAAATCCTTTTCTTCCAACATAAAGGTTTCCATCTCCTTGAGAACCATGTTCTTATGCTCTGCAACACCATTTTGTGGTGGTGTGTAGGGCATAGAATGTTGCATTTGGATGCCACATTCTTCAAAAAGCTACTGAAAACTCGTTTTCACATACTCCTTTCCATTTTCAATCCTAAGTACCTTGATCTTATTCCCACATGCATTCTTAGCTAGGGATTTCCAAACTTTGGGAGTCTCAAACACTTCTGATTTTAGTTTGAGGAAATATACCTAGCAATGCCTTGAGAAGTCATTTATGAAATTCAAAACATACCTTGATCCCCCATAATAGGGTGTTGAAAGAGGCCCTATGAGGTCTGAATGAACCCAATCAAGCACTTGAACACCTCCCTTTGATTTCCCTTTCTCGTAGTTGTGTTCTGCATGCTTTCCCACTACACATCATTTGCATGTGCCATTTGAGAACTTGATAGAATGAATCTCTTACACCATGACTTCTTTGCTCAATTCCTAGAGGTACTTGTAGTTGAAATGGCAATATCTCTCATGCCACAACTTGCTTGTCTCATTGGCATGTGACAAGAGCGCATTCCCTTGGAAGTAAGGAAGGAAGTAAGAGAATGTGTACATTCTCGCATTATGGTCAGCAAAACCCAATGCCACAATATTTCCTGTAGATATTTATGCTATCTCCACTGCATATGGAGTAAATGTTAGTCTCTTGGATTCATTAGTGTGTGTCATTTGATACACTAAGAGTAGGTTTGGTGCTAGATCAGGAACAAACAACACATTGTTGAAGTACCCATCTTCAATATCAATCCTTCCAATCCCTTTGGATTTTATTTTTGAATCATCACCCATGAGAACAAATGGACCTCTATAAGGATACATGGCCGACAAGGAATATTGCATGGAGGATCATAAATGAAGGTATTATAGGCATGGATGAGAACATGGGTGCATGGCAGTGTCTCTAGGAGGCAATAAATTCTCAAGGAAGGCCAAAAACCACCACAAACATGCACTAGCACCTAAGGTCAAAAATATCCCTAAATATGGGGATGGGGGAGCGCACCAAGACATACATGTCATCATGACGAAACCTCGGTTGTCAAAATGATCAACCTGGAGTGCATCAAGTGTCAGAATCATCAAAGTAGAGTGCCTCAACTATCAGTAAATGATCAATATAGCCTAATTATGGACCATAGAATATAGTATGAAGGATAATGAAATGTTTCCTAGGTCTATGATCATGGTACTAAAGTGGATTATTTCTCTAACATTATTAGTTAGAAGAAAAATTATAAAATCTAAAAAAAAAAAATTATTGCTACTTGTTTGATAGTCAAGGTTGAGCACTTCCCTTACACCATGAAGTCTACCCTTAGATCTGGTTGATCTAAGGTAGGCAATTTTTCTTGTAGCTGGAGAGAAATATCCACTACAATTTTGGCGACTCCACTAGCTTGATCCTCTTGGGTATTTGTTTTTGGAGGTTTTATGTTCATTTGTTTTTCTTAGGTACCCTCATTCGTCACAAATATGACCCCCTTTCAGCAGATCTGAACCAATCCATTCACATTGCCTACCCCCCGGCCCTAACCGCCATTTTTTAGAAAAAACTTTTAGTTTTGGCCGGATAGCACATTTTTGGTAGAAATACGTCACCCAAGTCACACCTATTTGCTCGATAACGATGACCTAGGTTGCGCATGTTGGGACTCAGAAATGTCATATTTTCATCTACTTTACCTTTCACCATTCTTCACATTTCATCGTCCCATTAACCTTTCATTATACCATTTCCTTACATATATTTGGGTTTCACCTTATTATTTTCCACTTTATTCATTTTAGTATTATAAGTGAATTTATGATTAAATGTTAGAAATTTAAATGTTTTTCAAATATATTTCAAAAATGTGTGAGCTTTGCAATGTGTAGGAATTAATACAAAAAGACTTCTCGAATATCTCCTCCACCATTTCAAGGAGATAGTTATTTAGATCATATCCAAGGAGAAGATCATGGAGATTTGGTTGGCATATCTTAACTAGTATTTGTGGGAGACATGTGGAGGAGTTGAAGGGATCATATCTTGTAATAATAGGAAAGTAGTTGAGAGTAGTTGAGACAATAGTGGATCTGTAATTATGAGATGGTTATCTCATCTTCAAGGCTCTCATGTATAAAGAAGAGTTCCCTCTCTCCATTCAAGGGGGTTAGAAGTCTGATTTAGTCTTAGAGTGTGGAAGTTAGTCTTGAATTTGTAATTTGGAGAAGGGGATTCTTAGCTTTGATTCTTAGTTTGATTTATGCTTTCATTATTGTTTCATTATTTCTTGTAATATAATTTGAGATAGATTTATTGGGTGAGCTCGGATATGTTGTTTGTTGTTAAACTCTTCACATGTTGTAATGATTTTCCTTCATATAAATTTAAATTCCTAGATTAGTTTGATTCTAACAATTTCAATTCAAAAGTATGTTTCATCTTCTTAGATTAGTTTCATTTCAGTCCTGCACATATAGTGCATGTGCTTCATAATATACGAACCTCGAATTGAAAAATTAAATGGTTGGGAAAGTATTGAAACATATTTAAAATGACATTAACTTCACCCAACAATGCATTTTCCCCGGTAAGTGTGAGCTGGGCCCAAAGTTCATATTGTGCATGTCCTGCATTCTCGAGTGACCCAGGTCGCTCCTGTGACCCTATTTGGTGTGATTTGTCACATGAAAACCCTTGTTATGTGTGACCTACATTTTTCAATTGTTTTTCTATCTCGACCACAATTGTTTCTCAGCCCTGTGCGACCCCGACCACACCTACTCCGTCCACATGTGTGACTTGCAGTTTTTCTAGCTATGTGAGCTATTTGAGACCCATAATAGACCCCATGTCTATTTTATTCCCCTGTACTGACTGTATTTTTCCCATATTTTATTTCCTATAACCCCTTGGTGTGCTTTGCAGTACCCTTTTGCTTATACGTGACCTTATCTTAGTCGAGATTAGTAGTTGAGACTCCCCATGTCTTTCTGACACCCTACAGAGTTCCGTGTGTGCCTGTTTACTTACATATGTTCTTTTATCTAGAAGAATTAGTTTTTATGTGTTAAAAATCATTTACTTTTAGTATCTTTCTTTATTTTTTAGCATATGCATCTCTGGCATGAGAGTGTTGGGTTTTAGAAATCACAATCCACTTGTGCACACATCTCACGCCTTAAAATAAACGCTTGGTCCATGACCCCAAGATGAGCCTAAAATTTATCTTAACTCAACCAACATTGTAGCCTCATGTGAGGACCAAAACAATATTGTAGTTGAGTTACGACACTAGGGATAGGAATCCAAATAACACCCTTTGTCACTTACATCTGAGACATAGTTTTTTTCTTCTAGGGAACCAAAATTCCTCTAGTATTTATTGACATCGTCATAACCAATTTATCAGGAGGCATCCCACTCTATGGGAGTAAGACACAACGAAGGGGTTCCGTAAGTCGGGGTGGAATACCGCACTCCATTCTATACCAAAGGCTACCCTTCATAGTCCTCCTCGCGCATGTCGTGGACCATATCGGGTGTTGAGGACCATATCAGGTGTCGAGGACAAAGGGGACTAAGTGTTAGGAAACCATCCTAAACGTGTCATGAACGAGGTATCCTAGTTTCCAGTCTCTTAGGGCTCTTTTACACAAGGTCCCTCTCGCTAGTGGGAATCTCTCAGCCTTTGGTTCTTCCATTTCGTATTATTTGAATGTGGATTTCATTAACAAGTAGAGGATATGAATTGTGAGGGGATTCTATATTGTAGCTAGGATCTTGCTTGCACTTATACCCCATAGGATAGTGCGCCATTTTCTTCATAGGTAGTGCTACTTCTTGGATTTGGCCACTTTGTTGTAGACTCACCTCCTCTGACATGTTGTTGTAGTTCAATTTTAGAGATTTTTTTTTGGCCTATGTGCCACCATTTATTAGCTCTCCTTATTCACACTCGGCTGTAGTTGGATTTTTGAGCTTGTGTTTGACATCCTTGAGCCTTCATTCATCATATAGCACACCATTTCTCCACCACGCTACTCCCAAAGAATTAGGGGAATACCCCTGAGTTTGTTTCTATGAAACGCCATCATTGGATCCATATTTGACATCGTTCACCACCTTTAGAGCCATACATTGCATCTGAGTCAGATTCAAATTCCTACCAATTTGAACCTACCTTGTTCAATGCCCCATCTAGCCCGATGGTTGGTGCACCTCTGAACCCATTCTATGGGGGATTATTGGTAGTGTACATGTTAATTATCCACCCATCATGCCGGATATCACTTTTTTATGGCCCTACATGCCTTAGTCCTAGTGGGCCCCTCTCCATCACACACACTATTGTTGGTTCACTACCCACTAGTGGTGGCCCCACTCTATCCACCATGGTTCACACCTTTCCTAAATTTATGCATGCCAAGAACTGACCCTTCTACCACTATTTTGGATATTCATAGCATTCCAGTAACTACCCCTACTGTCAAAAATCATCCCCATCAACCCTCCTTTTCCTGCAGTAACTACATGCCCGTCATCCCCGACACCATTCCTATCCTTCCCAGAACTAGTCCAGGTCCTAGTCTCCCATTCATGGCTAGTATCAACCTTCCTGATTTGGAATGGTTCAAGAATAACCCCATCTGTCATGACACATTGTGGTCTCCCATTCCTACCAAACTCCCTTTGTATATCCCTAAATTTGAGGGAAAAACAAGAGAAGACCCTCAGAACCATATCACGCCCTTCCACTTATGGTGTTCCTCGAATAGCATAGTGGAAAATATATACAATTGTGGCTATTAGAGAGCACACTCACCAGTGTTGCAGATAAATAGTACATTGACCTTCCCCATGCCACTTATCCTAATTTTTCCTCTTTAGACTTGATGTTCCTCTACTACTTCTAGGCACCCGTCTGTTACAATAAGGGTGTGGAAATCATGTTAGCCTGTAGAGAAAACACTGCTACCCACATCATGGATCACATCCATAAAGTGGCATCATCACCATATTTTGTGCAAACTCCAATTAGATGAGAGGATCTTCCTTGATTGGTTTCTTAAAACCTTACACCTCTTGATCACCAAGGATGTTGAATTCGAGTTCCCACAAACTGAGAAAGAAGTAATTCTCAAAGCAAAGTAGTTTGACCTTCTTTATGCCTGATTGGGTTACCTTTACACCATCATTCCTAATGCTCCTTATGTTGTCTCCTCATGGTGTGATACTCTGGTGGAATCCCACGCTGCTGATGGAGTCACTGGAACTGTCATCCAACACCCCCTCTTGTACACACCCTCTCATTCAATATTGCCTCACTCCGATAAGACCCTTAGCTCTTCCCAATCTGACTACACAACTAAATTTTCACGCACAACAGGTCAGTCCAGATCCACACCCTTAATGATTCTCTCGCACCCATTCGTTAGGTTCATGTACCGAATTGCATGGAACCTACTTGTAATGGACAGTAAGTAGGCTTTGCAACCCATTTAGCCGCTCATGTCTACAACCCACAACATGTGCAACCTACACCTGCTTCAGCCCTGACTCTTCTTAATCCTCAAGGATAGATCTATGCTCATCAGAACCTAGCCAATCAACCCTTCCCCAATAACCAAAAAGGGAAGGGAAGAAGACAAAGAAGTAGGAACCGAGGAAATAGCCAACCTCAAGGGGGAAGTCAACAACCCAACCCTCCTAACAAAAATGGATCCAATTCCCCTGCAAAGAACCCCTAGTGTCCACCTATACCTAGAAAGAACCCTCAACTACAAAATAACCATCCATGTACCATCTATGATGTCTATGGCCATTATACAATCAGGACCCCCAGATGCATCGATTCTTCCACCTATTACAAACCAAAAATCAACGTGAAACTAATGTTGTCACTTTAGTGCAGCCAAACCCAACATCACAAGATCCTATACATATGGTGTTGCAGAACGCATTACCAAATCAAGTTCTGGTTTCAACCCAACCATTAGTCCAACAAAACACCACAACCACTTTTTCAAATAAACTAATTGATCCTAATGTCCATCATCTTATGACATTGCATCTGACGTCAACTTACAGACTTGACGAGACCAATATGGCTCCACTACAAAAACCATTAATCCCTCCATGACATATACCTCCACTTCTCTTGATATGTCCTTACATTTTTCGAGACCCCCATGGACGGGACTTCCAAAGTCCCTAGGTTCCCTTTACTTCACGTTATGAACAACCCCACTGCTAGAGATACTCTCAATTATAGTATCATCGATGACTTGGACCAGTCTCCCTCTACCATGTCTGCTCTAGAAGTCGTAAGAACTTGTTCTTCGCAACAAAAATCCTTTTTATAAGATTTAGGTGTCATTGGTTCATCTGAATACAGGTTGATCACTTTCAAATTGGATCAAGGAGAACCTCATATTCCATCATCCATAGCCTTCCAGGTTCCTCTCACCATTTGAAATTTGGTCATTCATCGATGAGTGTGCATCCACTTTTGTTATGTCAACCTTCATTTGGAAGAAACTTGGATCCCCAACCCTTCAACCCTAAACCACCACCCTTCATTCTTATCATGGTTGCGCTACCCAATCACAAGGAATTCTAATGAAGAATTGCCATTGAGTCAGTCGAAAAAACTGTGTTGATCGACATCGAGGTTATAAACGCCTACCTAGATTATAGCCTTCTCCTTAGACATAGTTACATGTACACAATGTGATTCATTTCTTCTACCATCTTCCAACTCTCGATGTTCCCCCATGATGGGAATATTGTGACTATCGACCAATTTATGTACTACGATCCTAAAGGACCGTCCACTCTATAACATGTCCTCCCTACCATCGACACCACCATCGATAGCGTATCCATCCCCTCCTTTTTTTCCATTGGTCCACGCATGTTTACTGGTGCCCCTTTAACTGGCACCTTTTTGTCACTACCACCTCTTCCCTCTATGGCTAACATATCATATTTGTCCACTATCACATATGGTAAACTTTTTGTTGAAATATTGTAACTTCGAAGAATATTCTATATGTATCTTTTGTGGTCCCCGATGGTCCTACCGGGAGAACCACTTGTATTACTTTGTACCTCGATGCATCTAATCGGAAGAACTAATAAGAGTCATGAGGTAGTCCCCTCTAATTGTAAAGGTGGGTCATTAGCACCCCAGTGTGGTTACTTGAGCCTACATGTGTAACTCGAGCCTACATGATTAACTCGAGCCTACATGTCGGATGAGTTAATTAAAGTGAACGGATGAATATAAATAGAGGTGTGGTGCTCCTCATTTGGAACACATACTCTCACTTGTGTAGCGCATTAGTGGAGAAGAGAAGTAGCTGGAGAAGGAGGAGGATCAGGCTTTGATCTCCTTGTTGGTTTTATCTTTTATCTTTTTGGGGCATCTATATTGAGGAAGCTTTTGTTGGGTTTTTCCCAGGATAAATATTTGTGTTCCTTTTTTATGGTTGTGCTTGTCTATCTTTCGGTGATCCTGTTTATATGCTTTTTTTATGAAAATATAATGAAATAATGATGTCTTAGCTAAGCATATGAAAAATTTAACATGGTATCTGAGCCACCCTAAAAGAAGGCATTGTGCAGCTACAGAATCTAGGGCTTCTTAATTTTTTGTTCTCTCTCCACAATCGATCAGAAAAAGAAGGCTAGGCTGACTCTCCATTGAAGGGCGCATCTTTCTGTCGAAGCGGAATTCGATTCCGAGCATTTTCAGTTTTCGGTGCGGGAAATTATGGCTTCTTGCAGAAGAAGAATTTTTGAGTGATCCCAGCATAGGATTGATCTCCTTGTCAAAATTGAAGTTTAGAGGCCTGGATCAAGATTTTTGGTTGGGTGAAACTCCAGGAAAGTCAAACCCTAGTTTGACCCCAAGCTAAAAAAACCCTAAATACTAAAACTGCTAAGTATTGGTACATTTGCTATATCCCAAGATTGGCGAAGGTTCAGGAGATGAAAATTGCAAATACCAAATATAAAATCCTTATGTACACTTTCTCCAAACTTCAGCCTCATATTCACTATATTGTGGGATATATGATCCCTCCAAGTTAGGGTTCCAGCCTCTTCCAGAATTCATCCCTAAATAGGACACCTGGGGAGAATTGCAATATCTTGGGTTAAAAAGGTCCAAATGGAATTCCTAAAGATTTTCTAGAAATTTAATGGATGTTACTTCTTGTGGTTTGAACTGCAGACTTAGAATATTAAAAAGCGACACGTGGAAATCCATACAACTTCACTATTCGGAACAGTCCTGTAACAAGGCACCTTGGGAAAATGATCATAAATCCCAATTGGTGAAACCAATTCTGATGAAACCAATTCTGATGAAACCTATGTTTTTAGATCAGGGACATGTGAGGTTATCTCAATGTGAAATTTCAGACACAGAGGAGCAGTAATTTCGGATATATCACAGAAACAATGACAGGAATTTCTGTAGAAGAAATTGGAAAACTAGGGCTTCCTGTTCCGGGAGCTTCCCTCCACTGTTTTCAGAAAATGAGTACTTTAGACAGCTCCATTTGAAGATATCTATATTTATATCCAATCAGATCTGAAATATTCCAAGTTTTGAAAATTAGGGTTTCTATGGCAAACCCTAGATCAGCCAGCTTCAGAACCAGGACGGACACCTCAAATCGGTAAGATCTAATCCTTTGTTATTTGCATTTTAGGTTCTCATTTCAAAGTGATATATCACATCAGCTTGATGATAAGCTTGGTGAATTTGACAAATTCCAAGCATGGAAGCATTTGATCTCTCTGAAGAAAATGAATTGGACACCTTCATGAGTAGAGAGGTTCCAGTTCCAGAAGGAGATGAGGCTCAAATCCTTACACAAGAAGAACGTGATCAAGGCCAAGAAGATCATTGTTGATTCAATCACGGATCAACTTGTACCACAAGTGTCTTCCCTAAAGACACCGAAGATGTTTGATTCCTTGATCAAGATATTTGAAGATAAGAACATTAATCAGAAGATGGATTTGAGAAAACAGTTTAAGAATGTGAAGATCCAGAATGCAGAACATCTTGAAGAAGTAGAAGAAGAATTGGAGAATGCATAAGTGGTGATATCCACCTTGAATGGTCTCCCAGGATCATAGAATTCATTCATTCAAGGAATGGGTGCCAGAAGGAAGTAATTAATTTCAATACACTCTGGGAAGAAGAAGAATCTCAAGTCATAAGAAGAGAAGAAGAAGGTGGGAGCAATTGAAGACCAATCTCTCACCATTCAAAGAAGATCCCTCAAGCAATGAGTAATGTGAAGAACTCAATTCTTGAAGAACCTCTTATCCATCTTATCATTTGGATAAGAAATGATGATGTCATGAATGAAAAAGATGATGAAGTAGAAGGATCAAGAAGGAGTCTACCCACGAAACGAATAAAAGATAAGTATTCAATTGTCATTGCATGATATTGTTTTGTTATGCATTTGATTATATTTAGTTGATGTATTATGCATGATAGATTGTTTACATTAATGATTGTATACTACTAATATGCTTGTGATGGGTAAGTAGCTCATGGTGCCACACAACTCTCCATTGCTACTTATCAAACCTCTTTACTGACATATTGGATTAGTGCACAATCTCAATGATGCCATGGAAAGGTCCTGTACAACCTCCTACAAGAAAAGAAGGATGAGACTTGTTCCAAAGAACAAGTGATGACAATTCAAGATTCACTCCAATGAACATGAATATGAAGCTGCCAGGGTCAGAGACACCATGACGGAAGAAGGAGCTTCAAAGAGTGGTAGATCCACCTCGAAGGATGAATACCACCATGGGTATGAGAGATAACTCAAGATGAAGAAAATAATGCTATGAAAGAAGCTATGATCAAATAATAACAATTGATCATGGGGAATGATGTATACGATATGATTTCAAGACATAAAGGGAAGTATGTAGTATCTTACATATGGATCTACAAGAACAAGTGTACAAAGCAAAGTTCATGATTTTCCTTTGAAAAAATAGACTATGACATGACATACTCTATCGACAAGTATATGTCAAGCATAAAACCACCTATACAGAATGAAGAGGGAAGATGATACTCCACTTCAGGGGTAGTGACTACAGAAGATATCTAAGTTCAAACTGGTACGACATGATGGACAGCTTCCTAATGGATCTAGACTTTACCAAGAGTAAAGCGGGTTCTAACCTTAAATATTGAATGTAGAAGACTGGGATATGTTGATGACCTGACAAGATACTAGAATGATGTTTGGGATATAATACTCAAACCAGAAAGCAAGAATGTGGTATCTTCCAAATGAATTAGTAAGATAAAATATGCTATCGATAGAAGTAAGGAAAGACTTGTGGCTTCTCTCAAAAAGAGGGAATTAATTATGAAGAGACATTTACTCCAAGAAGCAAGGTATACTTTCTTCAGAACTATCATGGTAGTTTCTTCCATGATGAAGTAAAGACAAGCCTTCCTTAATATGATTGAGGAAGAATTATACATCGAATAGTCACAAGGATTTGAAGTTGAAGACAGATGGACTCACGTATGCAAGTTGAAGAAGGCCCTCTATGGCCTAAAGCAAGCTCCCAGAGCTTGGTATGGAAGAATAGACAGTTTCCTGACGAGCATGGGATTTGCCAAGAGTAAAGTCAATCCTAACCTTTATCTCAAGGTTGTAAAAGATGAACCTGTCATCCTGTTATTATATGTGGATGACCTATTTCTGACAGGGAATGAGAAACAAATTGTAGAATGCAAGAAGAATTCCACTGAAGAATTTAGACCTTGGTCTAATACTTTATTTCCTAGGTCCGAAAATATGAAGGAATCTTTCTCAATCAGAAAAAGTATGCAGTGCAAAGTTTGAAAAGATTTGATATGTTGGAATGCAAATTCATGGCCACACCCATGGACTCCAACTTGAAGCTGTTAGCTGATGACTCATCAGAGTTAGTGGATGTGACTCATTACATACAGATCATTGGGTCATTAATGTACTTAACAAATTCCAGACCAGACATTTGTTTTGCTATGAACACCTTAAGTCAATATCTTGTTCAACCAAGACGGGTTCACTAGTAACTACAAAACATGTGATGAGATATCTGAAAGGGACTATAGACTTTGTTCTATACTATGATGGTATCCATGAGTATAGATTGTATGGCTACACAGATGAAGATTGGGTTGGAAGTATCTCGGATAGGAAAAGCACATTAGGTAGATGCTTTTTTTTGGGGTCTGTTATGAGTTCATGGTTTAGCAGGAAACAGTCCAGTGTTTCTCGTAGCACGGCTGAAGCAAAATACATAGCATATTTCTCTACTAAGTTGTGAAGTCATATGGCTTCGGAAGCTGATATCAGGTCTCTTTGACCTGAAGATGGATACTACAATGATTCTATGTGATAACCAGATTTGTGATGACAGAGAACCCTTTGTTCTGATTGTAACACATAAAAATTCGGTATTTCTACATACGAGATAAGATTTAGATGATTATGTTTCAGTATTCCCATACTAAAGATATAGATGATGTTTCAGTATTTACATACTCTAGATGTAGATGATGATGATTCCGTATTTCTATACTGAATATAGAGATGATGATGCTTTCAGTATTTCTATACTGAAGATATAGATGATGATGATTTTAGTATTCACATACTGGAGATACATATGGTGATATTTCAGTATTCACATACTAAAGATGTAGATGATGATGGTTTGAATGATGATGTACTAATGAAGCCTCTATCTCGGGTAAAGTTCAAACACTTTCGAGACAAGCTTGGTGTTGTTCGAAAAGACCTTCCTCGAAAGGGGGAGTAGTGATGTTGCAGTGGGATTGTATCATCCCTGGGCACTTGCCCTAAAGTGATCCGGAGACCTCGGTCCTAGAGAATGAAGAGGGATTGTATCATCCCGGGACATCTTTCCAAAAGTGATCTGGTGACCTCGGTCCTCGAGAATGAAGAGGGATTGTATCATCCTGGGACATCTGTCCAAAATAGATCTGGTGACTTCGATCTTTGTGAATGTGGTGGGATTACATCATCTTTGAAATTCGGTTCAAAATGTATCCGGAGGTCTCATCCCCCATGAATGTGGTGGGATTTCATCATCCCTGAACTTCGGTTCAAAATGTATCCGGAGATGTCGACCCCCATGAATGTGGTAGGATTGCATCATCCCTGAACTTCGGTTCAAAATGTATCTGGAGGTCTCGGCCCCCATGAAAGTGGTGGATTGCATCATCCCTGAACCTCAGTTCAAAATGTATCCGGAGGTCTCGGCCCCCATGAAAGTGGTAGGATTGCATCATCCCTTAACCTCGGTTCAAAATGTATCCGGAGGTCTCGGCCCCCGTGAAAGTGGTGGATTGCATCATCCCTGAACCTCGGTTCAAAATGTATCCGGAGATCTCAGTCCCCGTCAATGTGGTAGGATTGTATCATCCTTGAACTTCGGTTCATAATGGATTCGGTGACTTCGGTACTCGAGAACGTTTGTTGATCCTGTAATTCCTAGAGGAAGGATTGTCTAAGTTCCACATCTATGTTGATCCTGTAATTCCGAAAGGAAGAATCATTAGTAACTCCGTAAAGACCTAAATCCCGTAATTCCAAAAGGAAGGATCATTGAATTGATCTCATAATTCCAATAGGAAGGATTGTCTGAGTTCCACAAATGTGTTGATCCCGTAATTCCAATAGGAAGGATTGTTTGAGTTCCACATCTGTGCTGATCCCGTAATTCTGAAAGGAAGGATCGTTAGTAACTCTGTAAAGACCTAAATCCTGTAATTCCGAAAGGAAGGATCATTGAATTGATCCCGTAATTCCAATAGGAAGGATTGTTTGAGTTCCACAAATGTGTTGATCCCGTAATTCCAAAAGGAAGGATCGTTAGTAACTCCGTAAAGACCTAAATCCCATAATTTCGAAAGGAAGGATCGTTAGTAACTCTGTAAAGACCTAAATCCTGTAATTCCAAAAGGAAGCATCATTGGTAACTCCGTAAAGACCTAAATCCCATAATTCCGAAAGGAAGGATCATGTTGATGTTTTGATGATGTTGATGTTTTTATGATGATGATGATGTTTCTGATCGAAAGATTAGATGTTACTAATGATGATGATGTTCTATGATCGAAAGATTAGAATATGATGATGATGATGTTTATCTGATAGAAAGATCAGAAGTTGCTGATGATAATGATGTTCTCTGATTGAAATATTAGAATATGATGATGATGTTGTTTCTAAGGATGATGATGTTCTCTAATCGAAAGATCAGAATATGATGATGATGATGTTTCTCTGATCAAAAGATCAGAAGTTGTTGATGATGATGTTCTCTGATCAAAAGATTAGAATATGACGATGATGATGTTTTCTGATCGGAAGATCAGAAGTTGCTTATGATTATGATGTTGTGATGATGATGATGTTTTCTAATCGAAAGATCAAAATGTGATGATGATGATGATGTTTTTGATCGAAATATCATAATGTGATGATGATGATATCCTGATGATGATGATGTCATATTATCAAAGTATGATGATGATGATGTACTCATCAAAAGATCAGAATATGATGATGAGTTGATGTTAGAATATGATGATGTCTGGTTGATGATGGTTCTGATCGAAAGATCAGAGGCTGATGATAATGATGAGTCTGATTGAAAGATCAGAGTATGATGATGATGTTGTTGCTGATCGAAAGGCCAAAGTGATGAAGAATATGTTGTTGATCTAAAGGTCAAAGTGTTGAAGATGATGTTTCTAATCGAAAGGTCAAAGTGTTCAAGATGATGTTTCTGATCGAAAGGTCAAGGTGCTGAAGATGTTGCTGATCGAAAGGTCAAGGTGCTGAAGATGTTGCTGCTGATTGAAGAGTCAAGATGCTGCTGATCGAAGTGGTCAAAGTACTGATGATGTTGAATACTAAAGATTGAATATGAATGCTACATGATGTTGAAAAGCTTCCAATGATTTATAGTTGTATCACCCTGATGATGTTGATGATGTCCTCTATCTCTCTCCTACTATTGTTGTTGTTGATGTTGTTGTAGAATACCCTTCTCGTTAACAGGGAGTGTTGAAATATTGTAACTTCAAAGAATATTCTATATGTATCTTTTGTGGTCCCCGATGGTCCTATCACGAGAACCACTTGTATTAATTTGTACACCGATGCTTCTAATCAGAAGAACTAATAAGAGTCATGAGGTAGTCCCCTATAATTGTAAAGGTGGGTCATTATCACCCTAGTGTGGTTACTTGAGCTTACATGTGTAACTTGAGCCTACATGATTAACTCGAGCCTACATGTCAGATGAGTTAATTAAAGTGAACGGATGAATATAAATAGAGGTGTGGTGCTCCTCATTTGGAACACATACTCTCACTTGTGTAGCACATTAGTGGAGAAGAGAAGTAGCTGGAGAAGGAGGAGGATCAGGCTTTGATCTCCTTGCTGGTTTTATCTTTTATCTTTTTGGGGAATCTATATTGAGGAAGCTTTCACTGGGTTTTTCCCTTTAGGGTTTTCCCAGGATAAATCTTTATATGCTTTTGTTATGAAAATATTATGAAATACTGATGTCTTAGCTAAGCATATGAAAAATTTAACACGTTTGACCTCATCACAACCTCAGTCACATCCCCAACCACATACCATTCCCCCCCTAATATTTCTTTGGGGAATTGTTGAGGTTCCTTTCCCATACACACCATTCCCTTTCTATTTACCCTCTGGAATCGTGAGTAAACCATTCATGGCTACTTTAAACCTTTCAAGATTCACTTTGGGAATTCCAATGTGGTACCTCGATCCACCCAACCCCACCCTGACACCACAAATCATGATGACACAAGTCCAACCTATTAATACATTGTCACACCCACCTCCTTGTACACACCCAACTGCTTCTGCATCTATCGCTCCACCCCCTCCTCTGAAAAATAATCTGGGAAAGGCACCAAAATACTTTGTAGAATAATCTCCACATCCTACTTGTGCCTTATGTGATGTCATCATCCATGCGATGCAAAATTCTCCTGATTTGTCATTTATTCTTACCGATATGTGCACAATAGTAGAGGCCAACGACACTCCAGTTATTAACGTACCAAACATCCATGTGCTTAATATTAAATCGCAACGAACAAACCACTCATGTGCAATTTGTGGCCTATACGGTCAATATTCCCATCATTTCCCAAACTTTCCCAAGTATCAGTCCCTCCTCATTAACTTTATCAAGCATCCCCTTGGGTCCAAAATCACTGTCCTTGAGGAAATCCACCCTCTGACCTCTTCTTCAGATACCAACAACACCATCTATATCATCTCCATTTCCAGTCATCCTTCCCTCTTATCAACCACGGAATATCCCTCTGATCTATCCAACCACCCCTTCCATAACGATGAGGAGATATTTAAAACCGACACCGGTTTTACCCCATTCCATTTATTCCACATTGTGACGTTGATTCTTCCCATTGAATGCCAGATTTTGTCATTCTTCCTTACTGTCAAGCTTCTACCTAATACTTCACTATTGAGAAAATGCCTACTTATGCTTGAACAACTCGGTGAGGACTGTCACACTTCTATCCAAATGAGCGAAGCGGCTAAGACTCGGTTGAAATCCCATTATGATTCCCACATCCACCCACACACCTTTAACGAGGGTGGCATCATCTGTCTATAATTAAGACAATGATAATATTGGAAAAGGGAAGCTCGAATCCATGTGGTATGGCCCTTATTTCATCCATCGTTGTCTTGGTAATGGCGCATATCTCCTCACTTAATCCAATGGTCACCTCTTAAAGAATACCTGCAGTAGGACCTACCTCAAGCGACTATGTTCCTAAGCTGACCAACCTGAATACCCTTGTGTCATAGTTTTTATTTCTTGTTTTGCATCATTTTACCATGAGTCTCACAATTTGTTTACTTGGTTTTTCATTATAGATCCTACCTCACCCTCCTATATTGGTTTCGCATATGGCACAAGTAGATGGTCTCCTAATATCACCTCGCCTGCATGGGTCATTTATTCCCCATTCCATGAGTTGATCCATATTGATGGAATTTGTGTTGGCATTGATAAAAACAACTGTTGATGTATATGTAACTTCGGAATGTATTCTTCTATATATTTCATATATTGTAACCCGATGTTTATTCCAGGATGTTTCTATTATGTATTTGAGTCATGTGTTCATGCCCCGATGTTCCAATCGGGAGGATTAATAATGTAAACAAGTCATATCAAGTCATTAGGTAAGTCCCCCCAGTTTAGGGTC
>LPNX010271142.1:205854-272496 GCA_001517045.1 Pseudotsuga menziesii | reverse complement strand
CTACACCCATGGCATCGAACCTGAAGCTATTGAGTAATGCTTCTTCAGAGACAGTTGATGCTACGATGTATCGTCAGATGATTGGGTCGTTGATGTACCTAACGAACACGAGACCAGATATTTGCTTTGCTGTGAACACATTGAGACATGTTCACCTGATGATTGTAAAGCATGCAGGGGTACAGTTTATTATGGGATCAAGTACGATGCGAATCAGAAGATTAACCTGGAGGGTTATGTTGATTCAGATTGGGTAGGCAGTGCCATCGACAGGAAGAGTACTTCGGGATGTTGCTTCAGTACGAGATCAGGTGTGATCTCTTGGTTTAGCAGGAAGCAATCCTGTGTGGCACTGAGTACAGCTGAAGCAGAGTATGTCCCAGCTCGTTCAGCTAGTTGTGAGGCAGTATGGCTGCGGAAGCTACTGTCTGATATATTTGATCTCCAGTTGGATGCTACTTATATACATTGTGACAACCAGAGTTGCGTGAAGTTGTCAGAGAATCCTGTGTTCCATGACAGGTCGAAGCATATTGAGATCAAATATCACTATATCAGGGATATGGTGCAGAGAGGAGCAGTGAAGCTCCTGTATGTTGCGACGGAGGAACAGATAGCTGATGTATTGACGAAGCCATTGGCTAGGCTGAAGTTTGAGTACTTCAGAGAGAGACTTGGTGTTCTCCAGATTGAGGCTTCCTCCCAGAGACAGTGATGAGATCCAGAGCCATTCTGACATGGTGAGAGGATTGGTTCCTTCCATGGTCAGATGTAAGGGCTGAGATACTTCGTCATGGTGAGAGGATTGGTTCCTTCCATGACTGATATGGGTACTGAGATCCATAGCCATTCTGACAAGCAGGTCAGATGTAAGGGCTGTGCCATTCTGTGCATGGCTAAAGGATTTAGTTCCTTCCATGGTAGATATAAGTGCAGAAATCTCTCTTCATTGTGGTTGAGAGTCTTCCATCCTTGGATGGGATTGTGCCAGTCTGACGAGTAGGTCAGATATAAGGGCAGAGCCATTATGTTCATGGCTAAAGGATTTAGTTCCTTCCATGTCAGATGTAAGTGCAGAAATATCTCTTCATTGTGGTTGACAGTCTTCCATCATTGGATGGGATTGATCCATTCTGACGAGTAGGTCAGATGTAAGGGCTGAGCCATTTTGGTCATGGCTAAAGGATTAAGTTCCTCCCATGACAGATATGAGTGTTGGCCATTCTGTCAAGTAGGACAGATGTAAGGGAAACTTCCATTCTAGGAATGGAGGCACCTGGTCAATTACCAGGAACACTCAGTCAGGTTGTGCAAATGAGCATGTAATCAGTCCTGGGAGATTTGCAGATGGTCTTTCGAGGTTTTGCCTATGGCATGTAATTCGGTGCCCTGGGACATCTGGAAAATGCTCTTTCGAGGTTTTGCTCTGGAATGGCATGTAATCAGCCCTGGGAGATCCTATAGGTTGGGCTGTGTGCCCGTAATTAGTCCTGGGATGCTCTTGCGAGGTTTTGCCATGATGACATGTAATCAGCCCTGGGAGATCCTATAGGTTGGGCTGTGTGCCCGTAATCAGTCCTGGGATGCTCTTGCGAGGTTTTGTGGTGAGGTCACATGTAATCAGCCCTGGGAGATCCTAAAGGTTGGGCTGTGTGCCTGTAATCAGTCCTAGGATACTCTTGCGAGGTTTTGTGGTGAGGTCACATGTAATCAGCCCTAGGAGATCCTATAGGTTGGGTTGTGTGCCCGTAATCAGTCCTGGGATGCTCTTTCGAGGTTTTGTGATGCACGTAATAAGTCCTTAGGATTCTCCAGTATGGCCAGTGATGATGAAGACCTGCAGGTGGTGGGCCTACATCTAGCATGAAATAGGGCTGGCTTTGTAGAACTTCCTATGACGAGATAGTACACACTTGATGATGACCAGTGGAGATCCAGATCGAGCTATGATCTAGATCCATTTATGATGACTCCAAGAGATCCAGATCGAGTGATGATCCAGATCCATCAGTGATGATCCAGATCGAGTGATGATCCAGATCCAGTCCAGTGATGTTGATCCAGATCGAGTGATGATCTAGATCCAGTGATGCCATTTTATGATGATCCAGATCGAGTGATGATCTAGATCCAGTGATGCCATTTTATGATGATCCAGATCCAGATGACTTGAAGACGAAGATGACTTAAAGATGAAGATGACTCAGATGGTCCAGTTAAAGCAGAGAAGAAGACCAGTGCTGAAAAATTGTGTCGAAAGAATACCTTCCTAGTTAAGAGGGAGTGTTGATGTATATGTAACTTCGGAATGTATTCTTCTATATATTTCATATATTGTAACCCGATGTTTATTCCGGGATGTTTCTATTATGTATTTGAGTCATGTGGTCATGCCCCGATGTTCCGATCGGGAGGATTAATAATGTAAACAAGTCATATCAAGTCATTAGGTAAGTCCCCCCAGTTTAGGGGCACTTGAGTTATTATACACTAATTAAGGTGTAGGCTCGAGTAGTAATTATTAGGTTGAGTGCACTTCAAGTCAAAGGACTAATATAAATAGAGAGGGTGAGTCTCTCTATTTATCACTTGTGACTTAGCTCTCTTGCTCTCTCAAGTGTGGCGCACTTTTAGAGAAGGAAATTCTTGGGCTTGACAGAAGACAGAAGGCTGCTGTTGTGAAGGGAGGTCATCTTACTGTTTTGGGATCACATCTTGTGGTGATACTATCTTAGAGGAAGTTGAGGGGTTTTCTCCATTTATGGTTTCCCCTCCTAAAAGCTTTGTGTCTCTTGTCTCTTGTGATATGCTTATGTGATTGCTGTGCTTGTTATTCTCTCAGTGAAAAGATCTTATCATAATGCTAGCTTAAATTTTGAAAAACTAACAACAACCAGGCTAAGTACGATGGTGTCATTGGTCTCCTAACCACTGCCCTTAACTTGGGTATTCATCGCCTTGATGTCCTCCTAGAATCCCAGCTACTTTTCACCTAGTTGAATAACTGCTACCAAGTATGTGATCCCTACCTCTTCAGAAATTTCCTACGCACTAGACACTTGGTCAGACATTTCGAATCCATTTCGTTCATGCATGTTCCCATAAGTATCAATAGTGGAGCAGATCAAATGGCTAATGGCGTTCTAGAGTTGCGCATCAATCATCGCATATAGGAAATAAAATGCATCATGCATCATCATATCGTCATGCATACATATGTCATATACATCATATACGCATAGTCATCATCATAACAAGAGACTCATAAAACACATAAAAATAAAAAAATAGGCATCCATGTGCATCCATATCATAATATCATAACCAATACAAAAAAGAGAAGCTCCACGGGATTTCCCATCTGATAATGCATATCATACAAAAATTCCCCATGCTCAAAAGCATTGGAGGACAACATCACATGATGCTAGTATCAATCTAAGTCCTCTAACTATGTATTCTACTCAGTATCCTCCTCCTCATCCAAGATCTCATCCTTGATCGACGCATATTCCTATTACATCGCTCTGACATGCTCAGTATCCATTGCAATCATCCTCATCAAAGAGATCCACTTCGAAGCAGCTCGGTAGCATGTGGCAATCAATTCATCATCTAGATACTGCCACCCATCATTAGTGACTCCCTCTAGTAACCTATCCACATATAGCGATGGTGAGTCTAACGTAGCACTCTGTCTCATCCTCTACTCATGAGCGGGTGGATCTAACCCCTCCACACTTCCCCTGCGTCGTTGGTATCCTGAGAACTCTATAAAAGGTCAAGGCATCCAGATCTCCCTGATATTCCATTCCTACATATGGATAATTCTTGATGAGGATAGGAAGTTGTCACCACTAATAAAATAACTCCCAGGTGAATAAACTACCTACCAAGACGCCTCCCTCCCTAATCATCATATCACACCACTGCCTCATCTGAGGATCGTGTAGTCCCTCGTCATGTACCACTAGATGTGTTTGTAATGTCTGTAACCACTCAAAGAAGAATGAGCACAAAAATGATGGAAAGCATAAATACCCATCCACCAAGCTATCCTAGTTTATCCCATGTTGAATCACTATCAGGTACATTTTGAGCCACCCATAGTAGGTTCCCCTCATCACACTCTCGACCATCAGTAATTGGACGCCCAAGATCTTGTGTGGACCTTTCAATCTCGGTATTCACAGCACCATCGCTACCACTACACGAGTCTCCAGAATCTCGATTTCACACACCAGTATGTATTACGCATGCACATAAGTCATGGCATTGAAATGTCGGGCACACAAGTCATCCATCAACACTCCCCTCGGGAGTTTCAGTGAGATACTTCCAATAACACCGAACAATAAGAGGCAAGTCAAAAAGTACACGTCTTGGAGGGTGATGTCTAGCCACTCACCATGTATGATGAAGCACTCTACACCCCTACCCCAAAATATCACTATCTTGTTCAACAATAATTTTGTTGAATGCATCATAGGGATATAAATGAACTTCAAGAGCCCACTCCGGGCCAACATATCTTGTACTGCTCCATCCTCCTCAACCTCATTTATGAGGCCTCTGATGTCTCTCTCCCACCATCCAAATCAAGGCATCCTGCACATCCTAAAAGTCTTAGATAGACCATGTTCAGCAAAAATTTCTATTCTATTCCAAGTCACTCCTGTCAGGATTTTTTGTGCGAGCCAAGTCGCACAAAATAGTTTGGCAGGTGCGACCAGGATCGCTCCTGTGTCTCAAATGGGTGCGACCCAGGTTGCACCTGTTTCCCTAATATGTTTGAAGGAGACGTGCATGTATGCTTGATAGGTGCAAAATAGGTCACATATTTTCCCTTAAAAAAATTGACTTGGCCCCGAAACCCCTTTGGGCTTGTTCAAGGCCCTGAGAATGTGAAAAGGACAAAATAAATGCATGAAAATGACGGGCTAGGTGATATCTCTTACATGCAACTCATGGATCGCGAAACCGCCAATCTAATCGAAAGAAATCAACACCTTTTCTCTAGGGATCTCCACCCCAAATCAACACTAAATAGTGAAAATGACTTGTGTCGTGTGGTCCCCCCTTGTTTATGCCTCCATTTGGTCGACTCCTTCTTCTATGTGCCACAAAGTCATCCAGCGTTTGTTTTTCATGTTGTTTGCACCGACAGATTCAGTTTTTTGCACTCTTTCCACCTATGGGACTCATGTCTCATGCTCTCCCTATCATTTTTTGTACCATCTCTCATAGTTACCTCGATTTGTGTCCCACCAAGCAAGTCAATCCCCTTATGCATTGGAATGTTTATCAGCCCTCTGATCCATCCCTACTGCAAACTTCACATTATTTTACCACCATTTCACCGTCCCACAAGGAGGACCCACTAGTGTTCCACTATTATTTTTTCTCCCATTCAACCATGATCCGAACATCACCCCTTTTGGTACATCGAACACTTACTCCTTGCTTGAGTGACCATTATGGCGAGTTCGTTAAGCTCTTTTTTGTCTCCTTAAAGAATGCTAAGATTCTCGAGCACACTTTCTTCCTTTCGCACTCATAATGTATTTGAAAGGACATATATGTGGCATCATTTATCCCTTTTTCGAACTATGTATACTAACTAAATAATAGGACCCCTAGCAACCTCCAACTAGGAACGGTTCCCTTTGTATCCTTTTATGATTTTTTGGACATTGGGACCATAATCTATGAAAAATATCACTTATGAGTTCTATTTAAGCTCTTTTCCAGCCCTCTCATAAAGAAAAGATCAGTGAGCAAACTTGGTTTCATTCTTGCTCGTAAAAGTATTTGAACAACCATCCAATCAAAATAGGTTTAACCTTTTCGGCCTGGTTGGACTACCTACGGAAAAGAAGCCTATCTCCCCCTTTCAACTGGGAGAGTTATCCTTTGTACGCTTTTATCATTTTTCGTACTTAAGATACCATTGTACAAAAAAGAGACCCATTGGAGTCTTCTTCATGTTTTTCAAACTCTCTAAACATGAAAACACCATCCAACATTTATTGTATTGGGCTCGACAAAAATCCATGAGATGGTACCATACTGAGCATACTTCTATCCCTTCTTCACGCTCCTTAAACTATGACTAAGTCACAAATGGTTCCTTTCGGTGCCCACACATATTGCATATAGTCTCTAATTATGGCATCTTTCCCCCCATTGGGTCGCCTTTGTTCAGAGTACTCTGCGATGAGTCTCCCTTGGATTCCCTAGATATCACTTTTCCAATATCTTCCCCGAGTATATCCCATTGCAGTCATCTCCCTTGTTACACAACTATGATTCCCTCCCCACGATTTAGTGTCATATGCTGCTAGATCATCCATGTCATTATACTCTGAAGAGAGGAAGTTTGATTCCCCTATACTCCCCTTCCCATGTTCCCTATTTAGTGTCACAATCAGATTATTATTCCATATCTTTGGTTTTCCCCCTTGTGATTCTATCAAGGAAACCTCATTTCCTTGGTAGTTCCAAGTCTCCCTCTGTTGAAGTCAACACATCTATTCTAGAGGATATGCCTAGAGGTACCTACCTGTATCTTGGTTTCAGCCACCTCATTAATGAGTTCCTTGGACCACTTGAAAGGATTCCTTAGTGCCTTTTGGGTTGGACCACGTGCTCAACTTCAGTTACATTATTGTACTGTTGATATTCGTATAGGGTATCGTATTCGTCATTATTTAGTAGAAGACCATGGTCGTCACTCGACTCTAGAAATTGGTAAGTCTATTTGGAACCCATATAGTTTTATACCCTTTGTGATATTTGGGCTACGTTGGCGACAATGTTCAAAAGCCCCTTGGTATCATGCTTTTGTATGTGTACAGCATTAGATGACATTTATTGTACCTCAGATATTCTAACTCTCAGTTATTGAGTCCATACAGTTGTGTACATCTTCATATTTAGTAGAGCATTCGTTATTGTGATATTGCATTCCAAGAGAATTCCAATGTTTTTTATGTACAAGTTCTTCATATCAGTATTTGTATTCATCCTCCCATCGAGGCCACCATTATGTACTTCCATTTGTATGTATTGATTGGCTTGCATTGTTTGATCCCCAAACCCCATTTGTATATTGATACATTGATATGAGCATGGGTATGCCCACCTCGTCCATATATATTTCTGAGACTCTATGTACCTCATCCATTTTTGAGAAGTAATTCAAATCAAAAGCCACTATAGTTTGAATGAGGAGACTCCACTCCTCCATGGCCCTCTTCAGTTTATCCACCATTGTCACCATCTATCCCTTGATCCTATGACTTTTTTAGGCCATACGATGAGATACTTCCCTCACACATCACCGGGCAATCTATTAACACCAAAAATTGTCCACATATCTCTCTATGGTCCAAACCATAATTATACATCATAATCCCACCATTATTCCCTCCATTTTGACCTTCACAATTAAATTCCACCCAAATTGGTACAAAACATCATTATTCCCTCCCTCATAAATATAGTGAATATGGACATTTATTTCAACATAACCCCCATTCTGCCAAAAAAGACCAAAAAAACCCTAAAATGAGAATGGATCAAAAACCATGGACAAATACCATGCAATATGAAAAACCATCGACCAATACCATGGGCAAGAAAATATTGGATCGTCCTATAAATACATTGTGAAGGTCTACTCACAAACACTTTTCATTCCACAACTTTTACTTTTTTCAATAGTTGGCTACACTTTCTGTCAACCATACCCCTGAAGCCATTTTCAGTCACACCTTTTTCCACACCATCCCACGTTTCATGTTGAGTTTACTCCATGCAACTCTTGATTCCTTTCCCATTGACAACTTTTGTTGGATAATATTGGAGAATCGGATTGTGGGATCCTTTTGACCAAATCCTCAAATGGATGCAGTGGCCCATTTATAAAGTTACGAGTACCTGTAATTGTTTTATTAATTAGAAGAAAATTTATAAAATCTAGAAAAAACTATTTATTGTTACTTGTTTGATAGTCAAGGTTGAGAAATTCCCTTACACCATGAACTCTACCCTTATATCCGGTTGATCTATGGAAGGTGCTTTTGCACATAGCTAGAGATAAATATCCACTACATATTGGTTTTATTTTTATGATGAAATAAGTTGGATTTTATTAAAATGAATCAATTTATTCTATGTCTAATTCCATAGTTTTGATTTGGTATGTGCTTTTCCTAATTCGTAATTTGAGTTGCATGTAGAAGAAAATTGAAGGAAGTTCACTCCCTTTTTCTGTTGAGGTCTTGGTAACGTGGAATTGGTTAACTCACGATTAGATTGAAACATCCACATAGGTCTATATTTCTTGTTAATTCAAGCAATAAATGTTTCTTAGTGTTACATGATGAACTTCACAAACAAATTCATGCAAATATCCATATGGGTTTGGATGATAGTTTGGTCATAAGTATTCCTCATCAATCACATCCTTATGTGAAGGATAACATGGATCTTTTTTTTTTCAATCATATTTTGTTACAATGGAAGGATTTGCTAATTTGAAAAATAAATCAAATTTCTATTCCTAAACTTACTAAAAGGGTAGACCATATTATTTATTATTGATTTGATGGATGGTTTTCTTTGTGACATGCTTAGCATGTCATAGCCTCATTTGATAAATTCCTCGTATGCAGACACCAATTAGTGAAGATCATGCTTGCGTGAGAAAATGAGGAAAGCATGTAAGGGAAAAAAATCGTCAATTGGATATTTTTTGCCCATTTTTAAAAAGATATAATAGCCAATTAGCTTAAAATTTCACCTATTTTTCCATAAGATATGCTAAAATTACTAAAATTTACCAAGATTTTACAAGTTTTAAGATTATATTATCTATTTTTATTGAATATTCATCGATATATCTATATGTATTATTTTTAAATCCAAATAGACACCTAGATAACTACACATAGGTATTTGAAAAATACCTAAAAAAAGAACTTGAATACTTATTAGACACCTCATGCCTATCAAGCATTCTTCTTCTTAAATCAAAAGCCTCATTTATCAAAAGATTATCAAGGATCAGGTATGCAAGAGTGAAAATATTAAAGGACTCATATTATAGCCCAAGAAGGGTTCTTGGACCATTATAAACATGGGCACGTGGTACAATGCGCAACCCACAAAACGCGGGTCACAAATCAAAATGCACAACATCATCCCAAATGGACACCCACAAACACACAAAATTTAACAATAGAAATCAAGGATACCAATAATGTATTTTATATTAATGTATAAAAATCAATTACAAAAGAATTTATCACCATTCAAATTCCAAATGATCTGTTTTATTCCACTATGTGGCTACAATTACATTAGCTAGATCAACAAAGTACATAACTAAACCCTCTTTTCCTAGAACTTGTTTTGTATTTATAATATCCTTCATCGCCTTAGAATCCCACTCCAATTCCTTCTAGAAGCCTCTTGTTTCTTCTAAAATATCCAGGGCATGTTGTGCCATTTGGCTAATATCCTTCATCGCCTTAGAATCCCACTACAATTCCTTCTAGGAGCGTCTCGTTTCTTCTAAAATATCCAGGGCATGTTGTGCCATTTGGCATTCTCAATCACCTCCATTTCTACTACAACTAATGTTGCAACTTATCCTAAAATGCACTTGATTCTTCTATTCCTCAGCTCCTAAATCAATCGATGTCTCGACCAAAACTCATCAAATAGCCTCCACACATGGAGGAAAAAAGCGCGCTTTGAGTGGACTGGACTTTGGAGTAATGATGAAGGCCTTGTTTAAAATTGTAGTGCAGGCCAGGTCCATCGAATGCCTTCTGACATTTCTGTCATATAGGATGCTGACCGTATTCAGATTAAACATTTTAAATGTTTAGTAATTAAAAAGTATACCAAAAAAATAAGTTTTTATTTAAATTTTTAATTAATAAATAACTTCAATTCAAACTTTCCATGTGCGTGAAGCTGGGGTTAAATCTCTTATGATGTCATCTCAGAGCGAGCTTCGAAGGGAGTTGAGTTTTCTTAGTGCATGTGTGGAGCCTAAGAGTCTTCATGGGTCACCTAGTGTGACCCATCTACTATCCAACTCCTCCTTTGAACTTTTCTGAAATTCCTCTTCATATTTTCTCTTCCTTTGTGGTCCAACCAATCCTTGTTGCTAGCCATTGGTTAATATTTTGACTTCTCGTTACTACTCGTCAACATCCATCAGCTTCAAACCAATCCATATTCTTCCTTGATTTTCCCTCTTTAACTATAAAGAATCTAGAGTTCTTCGACCAACCACATCTTGTGGACATCGACTTCTTATGAATCAACCATTGTGTCAACTAGTTCTCTACTCAGGTTGCAACCTAACTTAGATGAACCAAGTTGAATTCCATTCTCTTAGATACTCCTATTTTTCCTTGTCAGTTGGAAGGTCACCGAATCCCTTCCAATCGGCTTCAAACCCTACTTATATTCCTTTCAACCAGTCAGCCTTCTCCTCTACTATTCTCCAATCTGTTGGCTCGATGAATCGATCATAAGCTTATTTTTTCCTCTTGCTCTTCCATCGTTTATTTTATGTCAATTGTTCTCGAACCTTAGGTATTCAACGGACTCCATTGCATCGTTCTATTTTCTTCTGGTCAATCTCCATTAAATTTTGACTAACCCGTTGACTAGTTTTTTTTTTGTTTCCATCCTCATTTAGGTATACCTATGAATCCATTCATTTTCAGTATTTCGACTTCCTTACTATCAAGGTCGGAATTTCATTTCATCTCTATCCTTCAAACTAAATTTGTTTGACCTTTTTATCTTTTATTTCCCCAATCATATAATATTTCATTAAAAGTGTTACCCTTCAACCATAAAGTTAGAATTATTTTATTAAAGAATTTAAGGAATGAATAAATTATTTTTTATTGTATATTTAACAAAAATCTAACAAGATTACTTACCAAAAATAACACAAACCAATGATTGACACTCACCAACATTATGCTATGGACACCCACCAGCATCCATATTATCTGCAATTAAAATTTGTGTTTAAGAACATGTTTCAAAGTTCAGCCTCTCAAAAAACTAACAAAAAAATTAATGATGCCTTATAGAAATTACTAAAAATAAAAAATATAGTTTTGGAAAATTGTCTTTTCATTTAATCCAACGTTCTCCCAAAATATATAGAAATATTTGATAAGAAAAATGCTCCGTTCTGAACACTGCTTACTACCATCAACCTCATCTCATCGGCTAGATTAGATCATCGACTAGTCTTCATGCACTACTGGTGACTTGGTCCTCCAACCCAAATCAAATTTTGGTCTCTTTTCCCAACCTTCTAGGCAATGCTGCCCTTTTGTTTTCAATGGGAAGATTTGACTTTTCCCCAACGACTCTTCTTTGACCTAGTTCCATTCGTTTGGTGCATTGGTCTGAGTTCTGCTTGTCCTTCTTGAGGTCTCTAGTTCCATTCCTACTTCCTTAGTTTGAGGGTTTCGGAGTCTTGATGCCCTTACATAAGCATAGCAGGAAGCCAATCGAAAAAAATATACAAAGCACAATGGTGACATGATCTTTGTATTGAAGAGATTACTTGTTGGTTTGTTGGAGAAAGTTCTCATCTCCTCTCACACAAGATATATTGCAGCAGATCAGGGAAAAGGTGCATTATTCTTAGTATGTGTTAACCAAAAATTTCTTCATGATAGAAGTCAAATTGAAGAATGGATTAGAGTGCACTAGCAATTTTTAAACTATGGGATAGGAAACATCATTGGGTGAGCACAAATACCAATATGGTAACATGAGCAAGAATATGTGCGAAATTTTAATGGTAACTCAAGCATTATCATAGAAGGTATTTTTCAGCAAGGTCATGAAGACTAATTGAAAAGATTCAAGCAATTAAGGATAAAAAAAGTTCTATACCATTTTAGTTCCAAGGAAGATCTAGACACATAGTTTATTTATATAATCCTTTATCAATAAGAGTTTTTCTCTCTGAAATTGTATGCATAGTAGCTTCTAATTATGGACGCTAGTTTAAATGTAGTGTGTAGTAGCATGCTTGTCCATTAATTTAGGTATTTATTTATTTTCTTAAAGTTTATCTTCTCTTCATTGAATATTGATGGTTTTCATTTTAAAGTTGAGCTCAAATTTTGTGCTTAGATTTCTTTCTTCTCTTTTTTAATTTTCGGAAACCTATTGACTTTAATTTATTTGGAATAAGTTTTCATGTCATTTTGATGTCTATGGTTGTTTTTTTTTACCTATATTCAATTACTCTACCCTTGATTTCATTGAGTTGCACTCATTTGTTCCCTTTTCTTTAAGCCATGTGATCTTTTGGCACAACTGAGCAAAGCCCCAAAACCATTTTAATTTGTTCATTATAAAAAAAAACTTTGAACTAATAAACCTCGTTTGGGTATCTTGGCATACACAACTATGATGTAACACAAACTTGTTTAGGAAAACATGCTCAAATGATCCCAAAGCTCTAGTGTTGATCATAATTTTCTCAAAGGATCCATTTCACTCACACTAATGACAGTTTAACTATGTTGTAAATGACAACCATTAAGCCAAGGTAAACTCAAGATGTACTCTTATCACCTAGGAATATAGTTTCAATCCTTCAAAATAAACATCAACCCTCATGCTTATAAAATCTATTGATTTCTCATTCTCATACTGCTATTAAAATATGTGGAAAAAATCATAAAGCAACAAGAGGGAAAAGATATTATAGTAAAAAAGAGGCATGCAGGTATCTTCGTTGGGGCTATGGATGCTCGGTGCCAACAGAGTAAGGCCTATGATGTCAAGGTGACTCTAGCGATGCTATGGATGCTCACTAGCACCATTGCAATGCCATGGGGTTTGATGAACTATCCTAGGGAAATGCTTTAGAAAACTAGCTTTTGTAAAACTTTCAGGTTATGGAATCCACTTACAGTTATGAGCTAAAATTTACAAGGAATTAATCTCATTAGTTTTTCCTTTGTTTCACTTGGTAAATGACATATGTCGAGGAAAAGGGTGATTATGGGATTTCTACTTAAGCATAATTTAATGTGACTCATATTTGAAACCATGGTTCTCTTGAAAATACATATTTGATTATCTGGAATTGCTAAAGGAAGAAATGACACATGTGCAGAGATTATGGCTTCACCTAGTATGCCACCAATTGTTGATCTATAAACAATTTCCAAGTAAATTTACTTGGACCCCCCCTTTAGAATTTTGAAATAAATATCTACTCTTTGTTCTGTGTTATGTTCTATTTAATTTATCTCTTTTGGACCTAATAAATGAGTGCATTGTTATACCAAAATCATGTCACCATCATGTGATAATACATTTGACATACCTACTTGCCTTGAATACCAGCTTCTGGAGTGGAAACTCATATTATTTGTCAATATTTTCATACAAATTCCCAGCACCGCGCTTGACCCTTTATCCATACGTGGTACCCTTGTTCGCACCGGCCATACTCTGCTGCCCACAAGCGGTGCCACCGCTTATGGCCCTTAGTCCATAAGCGGTTATTACCATAACCGCTCTGTCACTAAAGGAGAAACACGGTAGCCTGTGTAAAAAGGGAAAAAGAGAAGCTTCTCGAGGCTTCTAGATGATAAGCCTCGAGATATCCCTTATCCCTACTGTTGTGGTCTTGTTGAGCTCGAGATCCCCCATCCTAGGATCTTGGAGGCCACCTCACCCACAAATATTTCAACCTACCCTATCCATCTAGCCTTATAAATATACGCTTATGGCCATGGTTGGGGGGAAGAACTCTTAAGGCATTTTTATGCTGTTGGATTGATCACTTGGTCCATATCATTGGAGAGCATAGAGAGAGCTAGAGTCGGAGCTTATGGGGATGAGAATGCTTGGTTTCATGAAGATGCATGTCAACACTAATGCTTGGTTGTAAACTTCTTCATATTTCTTTAATGCAAGTTGATTTCTATCCCACATATGTTGTTGATGTTTGATTTCATATATATGTTGTTAGATTCCTTAGTCACTAGCATAGATTAGTAGATTATATTCTGGTTTCTTTGATCTATTTAGTGTTGAGCTTATTGTAGGTACATAGGGTGACTATCAAAGCATTGTATTCCCGGTATCTACGGTGTCTAGGGAGAGTTTTCAACCTCTGTCTTCTATTTGTTCTATATCTAAACCATTCAAACTAGTGGAACACCTTGCTGTCCGTAGGAGGTGAAATATTCCAGCTAACCTATTCAACTTGCATTAATAAAATATGAAGAAGTTTACAACCAATCCTTAGTGTTGACATGAATCTCCATGAAACTAAGCATTCTCATCCCCATAAGCTCCGACTCTAGCTCTCTCTATGCTCTCCAATGATATGGACCAAGTGATCAATCCAACATCATAACAATGCCTTAAGAGTTCTTCCCTCAACCATGGCCATAAGCTTGTATTTATAAGGCTAGATGGATAGGGTAGGTTGAGAGATTTGTGGGTGAGGTGGCCTCCAATATCCTAGGATGGGTGATCTCAAGCTCAAAAGACCCACAACATTAGGGATAAGGGATATCTCAAGGTTTATCATCTAGAATCCTCGAGAAGCTTCTCTTTTTCCTTTTTTACCCAGGGTACCGAGTTTCTCCTTTAGTGACAGAGTAGTTCTGGTAATAACCGCTTATGGACTAATGGCCATAAGCAGTGGCACCACTTGTGGGAAATAGAGTATGGGCAGTGCAAACAAGGGTACTATGTATGGATAGAAGGTCAAGCGCGGTGCTGGGAATTTGTATGAAAATATTGAAAAATAATATGAGTTTCCACTCCAAAAGCTGGGATTCAGGGCAAGTAGGTATTTCAAATGTCTTATCACATGATGGTGATAGGATTTTGGTATAACCATGATTCCCCCCAAAGAATGAGTCTTAGAGGGATACGATAAAAGAGAGCTTTGAGAGAACAAGTCGTTGCCATGAGACGAAAATGTCGGCTCGATTGGAGCAAGTCGTCAAGTAGGCATCTGCAGTACATCAGTATGTTGACTCATAGACACAAGTAACCAAACTCATGGCTACAGACCAATACAAGGCAGATCCATGAGAGGAATAAACACACATGGCTACTAGAATACAACGTAGATCCATGTGATAGAGGACTCAAACTTGGACATAGCTACCAGACATACAATGTAGATCTATGTCATACAGAAGAAAATTTGAGCATAGCCACGACCATACAAATGTGGATCTATTCTAGATATACAAAACTCCATCGCAACCTGGGGAAAATCATTGATCGCTTTAAACAAATACCCAGGGTCTTCATCTCGTCTTCCAAAAAGTACGATTCTATCCATGTGATTACAATGATCTGAAGTCGAACATGGTAGAAACCTTTTGATTACTAGCCAATGATGTGAGCCGTTAACAAGTGAGAGGGAGATCACCATTAATGTCAATGATTCCCAAGGTACTCTAGTACAATCTACTGAGTGTGAATATATGTCCTGACGTCAAACACCTAGTTGATTCTATCAATCAAAGGTTAATGATGTGAACCTGTGTCAAAAGCAAGAGAATTTGTCATTAAGGCATATAGATCTCAAGGTACTAAATATTGTTTCTAATACTATTTCCCAGATGGTAAGCTGATGTCGAGGGGAAAAGTCTCGTCGAAGGAGGGCCATGATGAGTCCCACATTGATGACATGAAACTCAAAACATAGTTCTAGAATGATGTGCATGTAGTAACCATATGACTGACTCAAAGATAATAACACAAAGACTGTGTGGACTACAAAGGCAACACTTCTTCAGATCCCCTTTGAACATCGGGTGGCACGACAAAAGACTTGGCAGCATGACTAGATGGGATAGACACACAATGTGACAGTGGACAATGCATTCTTTTGAAAGACTCAAAGGAGTGACATGACTCATGAAACTGGATCGTCATGGAGATCAGCTGAATACCCAATTGAATGACATGATTGTGCAAACAAGTGCCATGTTCAAAGGTAATGACAAACAACTGCCATTATTTGTAAAATGATTCCCTTCCCATTTCCCCCATCATGATCGATGAGTGCCTCTTTTCGGTTTTATGAGTTCAAAGAGGGTAGCAAACACTTGGTACAGCTTGTCGGAAGACAAGTCTAGACTCATATGTTTTATGAACCTGAGAGAGGAGGGCTTCGATCCCAAAATGGGTCTCTCAATGTTTAATGTAACGAGTCCACTGAAAGAAAACTCAGGATCGTTCATGTTTAGAGAGTCTGAACGAATATGGAAGAAGACTCCAAAGGGTCCTTTTTCGTATGATTTAATCTCTAAGGAACGAAAAAGTATAAAATCATACCTTATAGAACTCTTTGAGTCATGATTGGCTAGAGTGTTCCTTTTTCGTAAATAGTCGTATCCGAACCAAAAAAGAGATAACCTACCGTCAGAAGGAGGACTCTTCAAATACTTTTACGAGTATGAAGGAGACAAGTACTTGAAAATATTTTCATATTTAAGGAGCCTAAAAAGAGTTTAAACAGGAGTCCATGAGGTTTCTTTACACAATGTCACGTTTTACGAGCCTAGAAATATTTGAAAATGGACTCAACGATCTTTTCATGTTTTAAGGAGTCTGAAAAAGATGTGAAAATAAGACTCCATGATGTTTCTTTCCACAATGTCAAACTTTACGAGCCTGGAAAGATTCAAAAACAGACTCGAACCTTTGATACTAGGTTTAGAGAGCATGATCAAAGTGTCATAATAAATGCTCATCGACCTTTTTTGTTTTATGAAAGTACAAAAAATCCATAAACAAACTTTCAAAGCTTCTTGCTAGAGTTCTCCTATCTTGCAATAGTCTCATAAACAAGTGTTAAATGCATTTACAACTAGCATTAGGGATTACGACAGATAAATTTTGACCAAAATATGATTTTACATCAAACCTATAGCGAGTCAGACCCAAAAAATGCCTATATACGTCAATTAAATAGTAAAAAATCAAACCATTTCACTATTTACCTCTAGCAAAGAGCACATAGAGGATTTTCTTAACCAGATCTTCCACGGCTGATACCGGGAGCTTCCACCATCCGTTTTCAGCATCGTCAGTTGCAGGTAATAGCTAAGACCCTTATCTTTCATTTCATAGCATCTATTTTTAGGTTTGGTGGGGTTTTGGGTCCATATGGCATCCCTAAAACTCAAAATGTGGGCACCGCAGCTACCCATTGCGGGATACACGGTTCCACCCTAGAACCGCGCCAACAATACAGTGGACAGGTGATGCCACCACCTGTCTCCAACAGTGCACAGGTGGTTCCGGCCATGGATAAGATAAATTAATGGTATGGGTGATATAACTTCATTCTTTTGATTTCCAATGATTTAAGGATGATTTTAATGCATACCATTGTGGTTTTTTGCAGGTCTAGATTGCTCAAAACATGGTGATATCGAAGGAAAGAACTCATGAAAATGAGGATGCTGCTGCTGAGAGAAATGTGGGATGTATTGACACATTATGGGACTATGGGCTCTTGAAGTTCTTCCGGACCCCAAGCATGGTGTCACATGAATGGCTACTGAAACACATACTGCAGATGTGGAATCCAAAGCAGCAGTACTTAGAGGTGGGGCAAAACATACTTACAATGGAGGTAGAGGATATCTACTTCCTAACTGGTCTATCAAGATGGGGTGCCCCCATCTCATTGACAGGTTCTCATGGTGGGGACATTACTACCAGAGAGCTTATAGATCGACACTGTGCACCAGGAACATGTACATCATGGAAGAATATCCCCATCAAGACAGTGACAAATAGGGCTCTACAGACTATCTTGTTTACTATGCAAAGGGTGGCCAGAAGTCAGGGTGTGCACTAGGGTTCCAGGGCACACATGATGTATGCCATAGAGGCTATGGAACCCACAGTGTTCAACTGGGTGGAAGAAATGCTTCCAATCTTCAAGGATCAGCTAACTAAGTGTCGGCAAGGAGAGCTGAAGCAGTTCGGCTTTGCTTCCATTTTAGCCTGCTTCTTCTTCGAGTGGGTTCCACAAATGAGGCCACAGGTGACCTTCCAGAGTATGAGAGCATGGGACCCTTGTATGTTGAGGTGGGTCCAGGTCATTGCTCACACAAGAGTGGGTAGGGGAAGGTTGAAGTTCCGTGATCCATTCTTCAGATGGCTACAGGATCAGATCCTCATGGTTGAGGACTATGCTTACATAGGTACAGACTTCACAGGTGATACTAACCTACCACTCCCACCTGGCGAATAGTGGGGCGACATCGGCAAGAAGCAAGAATCCCTAAAATGGATGAAATGTTTTTATGTTTTTTTATGTTTTATATTTTTTATGTTAAGTGACGAGACCTGTATATTCTCATGCAGATGTTGGAGCAGCGTGACCTAGAGGAGCATCTCCATTGGATAGGTGAGCAGGAGCTCGCTTTGTACCATAGGGTGATGATATCACCAAGGAGCTAGAGGAGAACCTAGAGAGGTTGACTTTGGACATCCCAGATGCTGACATAGATGACCTCCCGATGAGATATCAGAGATCCACAGCGGGAGTACCAAGTCGATTCAGTAAGATGTTGCGTAGGGTAGCTCGAGCAGTGATGTGCTATCATGAGCACCACTAGTGTACGAGATATGTACTGAAAGCTGATAGCTTCAGGATTTTGTATGATGATTTTTCCTGAAATCCTACATGCTTTAGAGGAGGTCTCGGGACCTATTTTTGTAAACTTTTTCGTATATATATACAAACTTTTACACGGTGTTTAAATGTTTCAAATGGAAAATGCATTTTCTATGATTTTTACGTGTCTCTAAATGTTTATTTACAATGGACCATTTTTTATTTACCATCATGAATGGACAATATGCCAGTCTAGGATGTAGTTATCTAATGAGTCAGTGACTACATTATGTTCCCTAGCGATATGCCTATAAGTAATAGTTTCGAATGATCTTTCTAACATATGCACTCTCCAGAATAGGTAGAGGAGTACCGGGTTCCTAATGGCGTAGACATGGTTCAAATGGAAAACCACGACTTACAAGTCCATCAACACTACTAGATCAAGAACATCCAGGGAGGCAGCTTCAGTCAAAAGAACGATGACTTCTTTATACTCGACGATGTTATTAGTAGCGGGACCTATACCAACTGATCCTAAACTGACCAAATCTTTAGCTGGGGAATAGAGAACCCAAGCAACTGAGGCGAGATTCAAGGTGTGGCAGAAAGCACCATCAGTGAAACCGTAGAAAGCCATCTGCATGACCAAAACATGGTATAAATAGACGTGGAAATGAAGCTCAAAACCATCTTGAAAATACTAAAAGCACACTAAAAGAAAATCAATATACATATATACAAGATACTACCCAAGAAAACATAGGCATCGTACCTTTTCAGGTACAACCCATTGCAAGGTTTCCCCAAAGGGATCCCATCATAATCAATGGGCTCGTAAGATCCTTTCTCTAACACCTTGTAAATAATGAAAAGTCCGTACCACATGGATTTGAACTTACCCTTCCCTAGTTTGTCGTATCTCTGGTCATAAGTCAATACTAGGTCACCCTCGTTAAAGACATGAGGTTGGGGGGATTTATCATACTGTGCCTTGACGCATTTCTTATGCACCTCATTAGACAAGGCAGCATCTCTGTGAGTCTCGTCAAGGTTATTCAAGTATAAAAATCTTTCTTCCTCTGCAGAAGTGTCTGGGAGAAGTTCGATGGCAAGTTGTAAAGATGGAATCTGACATTGGATGGGTAAGACAGCTTCAAGTCCATAGAAAAGCTGGAATGGTGTGAAACCAGTAGTTATTTTCACAGAATTCTGATAATCCCAAAGGGCAAAGAAAAGAATGTGGTGCCAGTTCAATTTATGATCTCCAACCATCCAACGAAGCATATTTTTCAAAACTTTGTTAATGGCCTCTACCTGAGCATTAGCTTGTGGATAATATGGTGTAGAGTTTTCATGGTGAATCCCTAGCTTGGCACTCATTTCCTCCATCATCTAATTATGAAAATGGGATCTGTGATCAGTAACGATGGACTGTAGAACTCCAAATATAGCTATGATATGATTGAACAAGAAGAGGGTGGCAGTCTTACCATCTTCCGCATATGTAGGCATGGCCTCAGCCCATTTAGTAAAACAATCCATGGCTACGATCATGTAACCATGCCCCTCGGCTGAGGTAGGCTTACAATGCATGAAGTCAATCCCCCATTTGGTGAATGGGCCAATGACAATGACGGGGTGTAGCGGAGTAGGATGGGTGCGCTTTTTAGGATAGAAGTGTTCACAAGGTGGGCATTTCTTAATAGCCTCATGACAATATTTGAAGATCAAAGGCGAGAAATAGCCAGCGCGAAGGATTTTCTGTGTTGTAGCCATCCCAGATAAATGACCACCACATGCTCCTGAATGGCAATCATTCAACACAAGTTCAGCCTCCTCATGAGTGAGGCATTTCCAAAGAATAGATTCAATCCCACATCTATACAAAGTATCATTCAGGATGAGATATTATTTCGCGTGGTGACGGATACAGCGGCAATCATCGCGGGATAAATGTAGCTGAAAATGTTGTGTGAAGGCACAGTATGGAGAAACGCATTATGCAATTGGATTCCATAACCTCAGAATGTAATGACAAAATTTTTGTACTGTAATGACCATGGCCAATGCTAACTTTTCCACATGTGAATAACAGGTTTCAAAATCCAAGAGATTCTAACTGGCGTAATAAATCACATGCTCATTTCTCTTGTATATTGCTGCCTCTAGTACTACCATCGCTATGGTTTTAGTGCAGGACAATATCCATGGTCAAGAGCACGTGATTTATTACACCAGTAAGAATATCTTGGATTCTAAAACCCATTATTCATGTGTGGAAAAGTTAGCATTGGTTGCGGTCATTACATTCTGCTCCGCACTACCACCATATTAGCAAACCAAAACCCGATCTACTACATCCTAACTCGTCAGGTGCTTGGGGGAAAGTACTCCCGTTGGATAGTTATCCTTTAGGAGTTCGATCTAGAGTTTTCCAAGGATACATCAAGGAAATACTTGGTCTTTGCAGAGCTTAAGTGTGATCTTCCCTATGCTTCGACGAAATCTGAGCCCAATGATTCATTTACGGATGAATTCTTGTTCCTGATAAGCACTACTGATCCTTGGTATGGATATTTGCTTATATATCTCCAGACACAACATTTTCAATTGCATTTATCCCGCCATGATCACCGCCGTATCCGTCACCACGTGAAATACTATCTCATCCGGAATGATACTTTGTATAGACGTGGGAGTGACTCTATTCTCTGGCGATGCCTCACACATGAGGAGGCTGAACTTGTGTTGAATGATTTCCATTCAGGAGCATGTGGCGTTCATTTATCTGGGATGGCTATAGCCCAAAAAATCCTTCGCGCTGGCTATTTTTGTCCTTCAATCTTCAAATATTGTCATGAGGTTGTTAAGAAATTCCCACCTTGTCAACACTTCTATCCTAAAAAGTGTACCCATCCTGCTCCGCTACACCCCATCATTGTCATTGGCCCATTCACCAAATGGGGGATTGACTTCATGCATTGTAAGCCTACCTCAGCGGGGGGGCATGGTTACATCATCTAGTCGTGGATAATTTTACTAAATGGGTTGAGGCCATGCCTACATATGCAGAAGATGGTAAGACTACCGCCCTCTTCTTTTTCAATCATATCATAGCTATATTTGGAGTTCCACAGTCCATCATTACTAATCACAGATCCCATTTCTGTAATCATATAATGGAGGAAATGAGTGCCAAGCTAGGGTTTCATCGTGAAAAATCTACACCATATTATCCACAAGCTAATGGTCAGGTAGAGGCCATTAACAAAGTTTTGAAAACTATGCTTCGTCGGATGGTTGGAGATCATAAATCCAACTAGCACCACGTTCTTTTCTTCGACCTTTGGGCTTATAAGACTTCTGTGAAACCAACTACATGTTTCATGCCATTCTAGCTTGTCTATGGACTTGAAGTTGTCTTACCAATCCAATGTCAAATTCCATATTTACAACTTGTTGTCGAACTTCTCCTAGACACTTCCACGGAGAAAGAAAGATTTTTATACTTGAATAACCTTGACAAGACTCACAAAGATGTTGCCTCGGCTAATGGGGTGCATAAGAAATGCATCAAGGCACAGTATGATAAATCCATCCAGCCTCGTGTCTTTAATGAGGGTGACCTAGTCTTGACTTATGACCAGAGATACGACAAACTAGGGAAGGGTAAGTTCGAATCCATGTGGTACGAACCTTTCGTTATTTCCAAGGTGTTAGAGAAAGGAGCTTACGAGCTCGTTGATTATGATGGGATCCCTTTGGGGCAACCTCGCAATGGGTTGTACCTAAAAAGGTACTATGCCTAGGTTTTCTTGGGTAGTATCTTGTATATATGTATAATGATTGGATATCATTGTGCTTTTAGTATTTTCAAGATGGTTTTGAGCTTCATGTCCACATCTATTTATACCATGTTTTGGTCATGCATATGGCTTTCTACGGTTTCATTGATGGTGCTTGCCTCCACACCTTGAATCTCACCTCGACTGCTTGGGTTCTCTATTCCCTGGCTAAATATTTGGTCAGTTCAAGAGTAGTTTGTATAGGTCCCACTACTAATAACATCACCAAGTATGAAGCAATCATCGATCTTCTGACTGAAGCTACCTCCCTGGATGTTCATGATCTAGTAGTCTTGATGGACTCGTAGCTCGTGGTTCACCATTTGAACCATGTCTACACCATTAGGAACCCGGTACTCCTCCACCTATTCTGGAGAGTGCATTTGTTAGAAAGATCATTCGAAACTATTACTTATAGGCATATCCCTAGGAAAAATAATGTAGTCGCTGACTCATTGGCTAACTACATCCTAGACTGGCATATTACCCATTCATGATGGTAAATCAAACATTGTCCATTGTAAATAAACATTTAGAGACACGTAAAACTCATACAAAATGCATTTTCCATTTGATACATTTAAACACCATGTAAAAGTCTGTATATATATATATGAAAAAGTTTACAAAAATAGGTCCTGAGACCTCTTCTGAAGCATGTAGGCTTTCAGGAAAAATCATCATACAAAATCCTAAAGCTATCAGCTTTTAGTACATATCTCGTACGCTAATGGTGCTCGTGATAGCACATCACTGCTCGAGCTACCCTATGCAACAGCCTACTGAATCAGCCTGGTACTCCCTCTGTGGATCTCTGATATCTCATCAGGAGGTCATCTATGTTAGCATTTGGGATGTCCAAAGTCAACCTCTCCAGGTTCTCCTCTAGCTCCCCGGTGATATCATCACCCTGTGGTACAAAGTGAGCTCCTGCTCGCTTATCCAATGGAGATGCTCCTCCAGGTCGCGTTGCTCCAACATCTGCATGAGAATATATAGGTCTCAGCACTTAACATAAAAAATATAAAACATAAAAACATTTCATCCATTTTAGGGATTCTTGCTCCTTACCAATGTCGCCCCACTATCTGCCAAGTGGGAGTGGTAGGTCAGGATCTCCTGTGAAGTCTGTGCCTATGTAAGCATAGTCCTCAACCATGAGGATTTGATCCCATAGCCATATAAAGAATGGATCACCGAACTTCACCCTTCCCCTACCTGCTCCTGTGCGAGCCATGACCTGGACCCACCTCAACATATGGGGGTCCCGTGCTCTCAAACTCTGGAAGGTCACCTGTGGCCTCATTTGTGGAACCCGCTCGAAGAAGAAGCAGGCTGAGATGGAACCAAATCCGAACTGCTTCATCTCTCCTTGCCGACACTTAGTCAGCTGATCCTTGAATTTTGGAAGCATTGCTTTCACCCAGTTGAACACCATGGGTGCCATAGCCTCTATGGAATACAGCATGTGTGCCATGGAAGCCTGGTGCACACCCTGATTTTTGGCCACCCTCTGCATAGTAAACAAGATAGTCCATAGAGTCCTATCCGTCACTACCTTGATGGGGATCTTCTTCCCCGATGTACCTGTTCCTGGTGCACAGTGTCGATCTATAAGCTCTCTGGTAGTAATGTCCCCGCCATAGGCACCTATCAATGAGATGGGGGAACCCTGTCTCGATAGACCAGTCATGAAGTAGATATCCTCTACCTCCACTGTAAGTATGTGTGCCCCACACCTCGAAGTACTGATGCTTTGGATTCCACATCTGCAATATGTGTTCCAGTAGCCGTTCAAGCGAAACCATGCTTGGGGTCCGGAAGAAATTCAAGAGCCCACAGTCTTGTAATGCAGCAATACAGCCCGCGTTTCTCTCAGTAGTAGCATCCTCATTGTCATGAGTTCTTTCCTTTCATATCACCATGTTTTGAGAAATCTAAACTTGCCAAAAACCACAACGGTATGCATTTAAATCATCCTTAAATCATTGGAAATCAAAAGAATGAAGTTATATCACCCAGACCATTAGTTTAACTTATCTACGGTCAGAACCTCCTGTCCATTGTATTGTTGGCATGGTTCTAGGGTGGAACCGCATATCCCGCAAGGGGTAGCCACGGTGCTCACATTTTGAGTTTTAGGGCTTGACATATGGACCCAAAACCCCACCAAACCTCAAAATAGATGCTACGAAATGAAATATAAGGGTCTTAGCTATTACCTACAACTAACGATGCTGAAAACGGATGGTGGAAGCTCCCAGTATCAGCTATGGAAGATCTGGCTAAGAAAATGCTCCAAGTGCTCTCTGCTAGAGGTAAATAGTGAAATGGTTTGATTTTTTACTATTTACTTGACTTATATAGGCATTTTTGGGTCTGACTCGCTATAGTTTTGATGTAAAATCATATTTTGGTCAAAATTTATCTGTCGTAATCCCTAATGCTAGTTGTAAATGCATTTAGCACTTGTTTCTAAGACTATTGCAGGATAAGAGAACTCTAGCAAGAATCTTTGAAAGTTTGTTTATGGGTTTTTCGTACTTTCATAAAACAGAAAAGGTCAATGAGTGTTTATTACGACACTTTGATCACGCTCTCTAAACCTAGCATCAAAGGTCCGAGTCCGTTTCCCAATCTTTCCAGGCTCGTAAAATTTAACATTGTGCAAAGAAACATCATGGAGTCTTCTTTTCACATCTTTTTCAGACTCCTTAAAACATGAAAAGAAATATGAAGAAGTTAACTAGAATAAGTTAGAAGGAGGTTATGCAAGTGGATTCCATAACCTCAGAATGTAATGATGAAATTTTTGTATAGCAATGACTGTGGCCAATGCTAACTTTTCCACACTTGAATAATGGGTTTGAAAATCCAAGAGATTCTTACTGGTGTAATAAATCACGTGCTCCTTTCTCTTGTATATTGCTACCTCTACTACTACCATCACTATGGTTTTAGCGCAGGACAATTGCCACGGTCAGGAGCATGTGATTTATTATGCCAGTAAGAATCTCTTGGATTCTAAAACCCGTTATTCACGTGTGGAAAAGTTAGCATTGGCCACGATCATTGCTATACAAAAATTTCGTCATTACATTCTGCTCCGCACTACCACCGTATTGGCAGACCAGGAGCACATGATTCATTACGCTAGTAAGCATTTATTACGACACTTTGATCACACTCTCTAAACCTAGTATCAAAGGTCCGAGTCTATTTCTGAATCTTTCCAGGCTCATAAAATTTGACATTGTGCAAAGAAACATCATGGATTCTTCTTTTCACATCTTTTTTAGACTCCTTAAAACATGAAAATAAATATGAAGAAGTTAGCTGGAATAAGTTAGAAGGAGGTTATGCAAGTGGATTCCATAACATCAGAATGTAATGACAAAAATTTTGTACAGTAATGACCGTGGCCAATGCTAATTTTCCACACGTGAATAACAGGTTTCAGAATCCAAGAGATTCTTACTGGAGTAATAAATCACGTGCTCCTTTCCAATGGAGATGCTCCTCCAGGTCGTGCTGCTCCAACATCTGTATGAGAATATATAGGTCTCGTAACTTTAAAAAAAATATAAAACATTAAAAAAACATAAAAACATTTCATCCATTTTAGGGATTCTTGCTTCTTACCGATGTCGCCCCACTGTCCGCCAAGTGGGAGTGGTAGGTCAGGTTCTCCTGTGAAGTCCATGCCTGCATAAGCATAGTCCTCAACCATGAGGATCTGATCCCATAGCCATCTGAAGAACAGATCACCGAACATCACCCTTCCCCTACCTGATCCTGTGCGAGCCATGACCTGGACCCACCTCAGCATACGGGGGTCCCATGCTCTTAGACTCCGGAAGGTCACCTATGGCCTCATTTGTGGAACACGTTCGAAGAAGAAGCAGGCTAATATGGAACCAAATTTGAACTACTTTAGCTCTCCTTGTTGACACTTAGTCAGCTGATCCTTGAAGATTGGAAACATTGCTTCCGCCCAGTTGAACACCGTGGGTGCCATAGCCTCTATGGCATACAACATGTGTGCCTTGGAAGCCTGGGGCACACCCTAACTTTCAGCCACCCTCTGCATAGTAAACACGACAGTCCGTAGAGCCCTATCTGTCACTGCCTTGATGAGGATCTTCTTCCCCAATGTACCTATTCCTGGTGCACAATGTCGATCTATAAGCTCTCTGGTAGTAATTTGCCTGCCATAGGAACTTGTCAATGAGATGGCGGCACCCCGTCTCGATAGACCAGTCAGTAAGTAGATATTCTCTACCTCCACTGTAAAACTTTGAGGTTATGGAATCCACTTACAGTTATGAGCTAATATTTACAAGGAATTAATCTCATTAGTTTTTCCTTTGTTTCACTTGGTAAATGACATATGTCAAGGAAAAGGGTGATTATGGGATTTATACTTAAGCATAATTTAATGAGACTCATGTTTGAAACCATGGTTCTCTTGAAAATACATATTTGATTATCTGGAATTGCTAAAGGAAGCAACGACACATGTGCAGAGATTATGGCTTCACCTAGTATGCCGCCAATTGTTGATCTATCAACAATTCCGAAGTAAATTTACTTGGACCCCCTTTTAGAATTTTGAAATAAATCTCTACTCTTTGTTTTGTGTTATGTTCTATTTAATTTATCTCTTTTGGACCTACTAAATGACTGCATTTTATGATTGACTTTTCTTACCGATTGCATACTTGGTTATTTTTTTTATACTGGTCTTTGAAACTTTGCATGATCAAATCAATTCGCATCTCAAATTCATTAAGTCTGTATTTGTTGCATCACGTGAATCATAACATTTTGATCTCTCATTCCTATATTTGAATGGATCTACCTTGCGTGAAAGGATTCTCTCAGTCATGACTAGCTCATTCAAGCATTCATAGGTCACAAACTAACACAAAACTTGGTTTCAAGGATGAATTGACCTTTCACCAAATCGTGGACTTAAAGTGCAATAGGGGGAAAACTAGCCTAGTTAAGGAATTAAAATCTCTCAATTGTTGATGGATAGTGCCAATTTCAATAAGAAAATGGAAATCCTACCTAACAAAGATGACAGGGGAGTTGAAAACACTAAATTTGGGTAAAGCGGTTGCAAGGACAGGTCTTAGAATTTTCTTAAGGAGAAATGATTTTGCACATAATCACCATTAACAAATTATACAACTTGATGGGAAGTTTATACTCAAAATGAGAAATCTGGCCATAAAATCCACATTTTTACATTAAAAAGAACCCTTGAAATGAAATATGTTGCTGCCAGTAGAAAAAAAATTTAGGACTAAAATTATAAATCTTTGTAAATCCCAATCAGTGTCATTGCAATAAAAATCATAAATCTACCCATGCATCAAAAAGGGGCACTGCTGGTGGCACCCATTTTTTGTGCTAAATTCACATATTGTTTGAAACCCTGGCCTTAACAACTAGCATCACTCTAATCAAATCCCTCAAATCAACCCCCAAATGGAAAAGTGTTTCTACCATGGCATCCCCATTTTTTTGGCTAAATTTTTTTTGTTGTTGAAATAATAGCCTTAATAGTCAATAATGTTGCAATAAAAATCTCCAAATCAACGCTCAAATCAAAAAATAAGTGTTGCAAGTAGAAACCACAATCTAAAAAATATATTCAATTTAAAAAAATCACTTTCAAAAGAATAATCGATACAAATTAGAGCACAAAACCTAATTCTTTTAGAAAAAAAAAAGAAAAATTACAAAAATAAAACAAATTGAAAAAAAAACAACCATTATAAAACAAAATTTTAATATTAAAAAATACAAAATAAAGATAAATTTATATACATTATATAAGTTAAAAAAATAATTAAAAATAAACCGTTTAAAAATTTAAAATTTGGAAATTAAAGTTACTATAACTATAGTTATGTTAGAATTTATTTAAAAAAAATTAATTTAATTTCATATTATATTTATAATTATTATATATAATATATTGATAGATAATATTATATATGTTTCAAATTATATATATATAGTCAAAGGGTATATATAGGATAGTCTATGCACTATAACATAATTGAAGATGTGTATAAGCAAGCAAGTAATATAGTATATATTTAACAAAATTATATAAAAAGATGGTGATTATGGGTGAAACAAGGTAAGGCTTGATTATGGAATCAAACATCTCATAATCGAGCATTTCCTTATTTCACTTATTCTCGTCCTTTATTTTATTTAAGGAGTAGTTTATTTCTTTTATGTTTTGGAATTTCAAGTGGGTTTTGGTTGAAATCTAATATTTTTTTTGTTAAAATATAAATTCAGAAGTGTTTAAAATGTGTTTTTAAATCCACAAATAAATTCAGCATCCTCAAAAACTACAAATAAAACAAGATGAAAAATATTCTCGAAAAAAAGTTGTAAACATAGAATATTTAGACTACACCTTTGTTATATATTAGTTTTATTAGTTTTAAAATTTTATTATTATTGTTGTTATTAAATTTTTGTTATTATTCTATTCTAATTTTTTATGTTTTTTTTTTATTTTGTTTTTTTATGTTTTTTTTCAATGTTTTATAATTATTATTTTTTTAAATAATTTACATTTTAAGGTTAAATTTGTTTTTCTCTATTTATTTTAAAGCAATTTAAAAATTAAAAATTGAATATCTTTTTTAGATTGTGGTTTCAAAGTGCATGTGATTTTAACCCTATAGAAGAAATAGTTACTACTAGTAGCACCCCTTTTTATTCAAGGGTTGATATTGGCATGTTATAACAACACTGACTATTAAGGTCATGGTTTCAAAAAAGCATTGATTTTGGCCTCATAAAGAAAGACGAGGGTGCCATGGTAGCACTACTTTTCCATTTGGGGGTTGATTTGGGGGTGCTTGATTGTAGCGACATGTTGTTAAAACCAAGGTTACAAACAGTATGGGATTTTAGTCCCCCCAAAAAGGAGTGCCATCAGCAAACCCTTTTCGATTTGGGGGTCAATTTATGGTTTTGATTGCAATGACACCAATCGACATTTTAAAAAGTTGTACTTTAGCTCCGAAAAAAATATAGTTCTACTAATAACAACAATTTTTATGTAGGTTAAAAATAACCAATAAATGCAGCCTACAAAAAAATAAGAACTCTGGAGAGTTTTTGTCAAGTTGTATGAGTGTTCACTAAAAATAAAGATTCCATCACTCAGATAAAAAATAATGGGTAGATGATAGCTCCAATAAATTTTAAGCTATCAATATTTTTAAGTAATAAATTTTAAGTGGCCAATAAAATTTAAATTGTCAATGTGCAATAAGTTTGTATGTGATGTCTAATAAGTTTTAACTTAGTTATGTACGATAATTTTTAAATCAATGACATATAACAAGTTTTAAATCAAGGATTTGAGATAACTTTTAAATCAGAAATGTGCAATAAGAGAAACACAACAAAATGCCACTTCCAAATTGTTTTCATAACTTTTGACTAGTACCTCTGTTTTGAGCATTCTTCATGCTATTGGAATGATATCAATGAGATATACAACCCTATTATAATTATTCCTAAATTACCTATTGTATGGTTCATATATTTAAAAACAAAATAGAATCAGATTAGCAATGGCAAGTTCATATATTTAAAAACAAAATAGAATCAGATTAGCAATGGCAAAATGATTGATTTGACTTAAAACCTTATATGGTGCACATAAGTGAGAATTCCAATGAAAGGAACATGGCTCAATATTATGTGGTCACAAGAGACAACAATTTATATGCAGGCATAGACAAAGGACTCACTTTTAACTTAATTATTAAATGTAAATTTTATATTTAATATATTTCATGAAAAGTCCAAAAAGTTTATATTTAATAGTTTGGAAAAGAAAAAAGGGAAACTCTTGAGAAGAGGAAACAATTTAACAGATACTCATGAAAATCATTCAACTTCCAATGTAGAAAGGTTAAATAGGAAGAAATAAAGTGATAATGGGATTTTCACTCTCTAACTTTTCATGTACTTCTACTGAAATGTTAATGAGGAGAATCCAACTTTTGGCCAAGACATCTTTTGGGAAGCTCTAATTTATGTTTGTATCTATTCTAGACTATTCTATTACATTTGTTGAGCATTGAGATTGTATAATCCTTTATCTCACGTTGTGGAATATTTCTATGTGTAGTTGCAATTTTTTTATTTTCCTAAAAATGTTTGTCTAAATCTATGAGTACCAAAATTGTGAATGATAGTTTAATGCTAAACTATTTTGGGTTTACAACCATTTTCTCATATTCTTGAGTTGTCTCTATTCTTAGTGATCTAATTCATGGGTTATTGGCATGAGAATGTATGGTTTTTTTTATTAATTATTGTGACTATCATTATGTCTAGGCACATGCATTTTACATTTTAGAGTAGCTTCATTTCACTCTTTAGTTTTGCAAACCATAGATAATGGACCAAGTCATAACCGGTAGAACACAAATCATTAATGGTTATTGGGATATAATCTGTATGGGTTCCTTATTCCAAACGATGCATGATCTAACTAGGAATTTTCATCAGGGTAATCCATACTATTGGCCAGGGTCATTTTGACACGTCAACAACACCTTATCAAGTGGAAGAAAGAAGAGAAAAGGGACAATGTTACAATTTTGATAGCAGGTATAGTAAGGGACATAAGTACACTGACAATGAATTTTTCTACATGGAATGTGAATAGGAAGCAGATCCAGAAAACATGTCGATATAGAAGATACTAATCCAACCATTTACTTACATGCATTAGCCAACACCAGCGCTCCTTAAAATCTTAGGATAGAAGGATATATCAAAAATAAAAATGTAATAGTGTTGATTGATTCTCGTAAAACCCATAACTTCATTAATTTAAATTTAGTAAAACTTCTCAATTGCTTTGTATATCTAACACCATAATTTCAATGAATGATTGCAAAGGGAGGTACCATAATTTATCCAACGATGTTCCAAAGTATTAAGATTACTATGGGGGGTATTTATTAGATAGTCTAATGATTGCAATCTAACTAGGTGATGCACATGTTGTATTAGGGTTCCAAAGTCTATAATAATTTGGAATAGTAACTCTTAAATTTAAGGAACGTTTCATGAGATTCTCTTCATAATGAAAGGAAATTGAACCCAGGGGTACTCTAGGGAATCCCTCTAAAGTGATCATCTCTAATAGCATAACAACAAAATTAAAAATGGACGCCATGGATTAATTACACAATTACACTTATTAGATGTTCAAGCATTTATACCCTCTATTCTAGTGGATATCCAAGAAATCATTGACCAACGTTCTAAGGTATTTGGAGAGATTACTAAAGGTTATCCACCTACTTGAAATCGTGACCATGCTATTCACTTGCAATCAGGAAGTGTATCACCTAACATCATAACCTATCAGTGCCTATATGCACAAAAGAGTGAGATTGAAAATATGGTTCAAGAAATGTTAGATGTAGGCATCATTCAACCTTTCCAAAGTGATTTCTTTGAACCAGTGGTGATATTTCACAAAAAGGAAGGTTTCTGGTGTATGTGTCTAGTATAGAGAGATCAATAAGATGACCATTAAAGATAAATTTCCTATTCATGTCATTTATGAATTAATATATTATTTATAGGGAGCAAATTTATTTACCAAGTTGGATTTCTAATCTAGATATAATCAAATCAGAATGAGTAAAGGAGACCTGAAAACAATCTTCAAAACACATGAAGGTCATTATGAATTTTTGGTGCCATTTTGCCTTACCAATGCAGCTTCTACATTTCAAATAATTATTATTTCTATTTTTAAACCCTTAAAAAAATTGTGTTGGTATTTTTTATGATATTCTAATGTATAGAAAATATTGGGAAGAGCATGTATAACATGTTTATAGTGTCTTAAAAAATTTGGAGGACCACCAACTATATGCCAATACTTCTAAGTGTACCTTTGGGTGTTCAAGAAGTTGAATATTTGGGTCATATTGTATCTCATGAAGATGTCAAACTAGACCCTAACAAAAATTAAGGCTATCCTGGAATTGCCAATTCTTAAAACCTTGAAGAATCTTAGAGGATTTTTAGGATTGATAAGATACTACCATAATTACATCAAGAATTGTGGTCATATAGAATTCCCTCTAACAAGATTATTTAAAAATGAAGCATTCTCTTGGACTAATAAGTAAACAAGTCTTTCAAAAAAAATAAAGTGTCTATGTGTACAACTAATGTAATAGCCACGCCTAGCTTCACAAAAAAATTATTATGGAATGTGATGCCTCGGGGCATGGCATTGGTGAATTTTTAATGCAATAAGGAAGTCTCTTTGCCTTTGAAAGTTGTCAATCTAAAGAAAAAACACATACTCAAACCATTTATGAAAAGGAAATGTTGACCATCATGTATGCAATTAAGAAATGGAATCCTTACTGTTAACGCAAAAAATTGCTCAACTATCTCTACACGGCCTACACCACATACAAACATCTATTTTCTAACCTTTCCCCCCTCATTTTTGGCATCCACGCCTATGTTTTAACCTTATTCTCTCTAAAAAAGCTCAAAAATACTAAAAAGGGCCTAAAAGACACACAAAAGAGATAAAAAGCTCACAAAGGGGATAAAAACCCCAAAAGAGCTAAAAACAACAAAAAGGGGCTTAAAAACCTAAGTAGGGCCTAAAACCCTAATTAGGGTCCAAAACCCTAAATGAGAGAAAAGGACATAAAAAACTATAAATAAAGGGTGGAGGTCCCCATCACAACATGACTCATTCCTTCCATCATTATTATACTTGCATGATTACTTTGAGAGACCATCATTCTCACACTAATCATCCCAAGTTACCAAACATTCCATTTGCCCCACTTGATCCCATTCTTGTGTGTTGAGTCACCCTCCATACTACCCAAACCTTTGGAGAAGTAGTATCATTAAGAGTTAGGGCACAGTGCCCCCCTTGGAAGTAAATCAGAAGGTATAACAGCATCATTGTTCTTTGTTTAATTTTATAGATTATTTGTATTTTTTTATTTTTGTTACTAAACATTTGTTTGCAGCTATCTCTTCCATTGCGAACTCTACCCTTCCATCCCTTTGATGGAAGGGAGGTGCATTAGCACATAGCCGGGTGTTTTTACCCGGCTACAGTTTTGGTGACTTTGATGGGTCGATCCTTTTCGATCCTCTTGTTTTGCAGGTATTTGCTTTATTCTAAGGCTTGGTCGTCACTCAGGTGGCCAATACAAGTCTACACATTTCCTACCCTTGTCTGCCACTACCATCTTCATTTTTTCATTTTTCCAGTTCTGACCCAAGTCCCACATTTGGGCCAGAACCTGTGACCCAGTTGCACCTTTTTTCTTAAAACCCACAACCCAGTCTATACTTTTGGATTGTTAAGTGCGAATTTCCTCCTCATGAGTCCATTCACTCCTATTTTTGCATTTTTAGCGACCCAGTCACTGTTGTGGGGCCTGTTTCAGTGACGCAGTCGTGGCTGTCCATCAAACTAACCATGTGTAGCTAGGGTTTTCACCCTAGCTTGTGCTGATGAGCACCTACTAAGGAATCTGGAATCCTTAGTAGCAGTTCGATTAAACTAAAAATAAACTGGAAAGTAAAAAGCTAAGCTAAGACAGTAAAAGTAAATGACAGGAAGTAAAAATGACAAGAAGATGTATAAAAAATGTTTTGTATTTGTATTACCTCCAATGTGGAGGTTGGTGGAGTCCGTTGCGCTGGTCCGATGTCGGTGGCTCCGAGCTTCGAGCTGGTCCTTCTCCTTCTCCGATGGTGGAAAATAGGCCAAAAGGGGTCTCAATGATGGAAGTAGCTTGATGGTAAGCTAGGGTTTCACGAGATGTTTTGGCAGAGTAAGGATGCTATGACTGTGGATGTGAAAATGAGGGGGCTTCACCACTTATTTATAGTTTTTTAGTGGTGAAGTGCTTGCCCAGGGTTTTTGGAAACCATGTGGTTTAGGGCAGCTTGTTTAGGGTTTTTGGCCCTTTTAGGGTTTTTCTCCTTTTTCCTCATTATTTTTATTCCTTTTCTTCCCTTTTGGGGATTTTTGCTATTTTTTGGAGGAATTTTGGTTATTTTTGGAGGAAAAAGGGGTTTTTGGGCCTTTTGGAGGCATTTTAGGCCTTTTAGAGCCTTTTTAGATGGTTTTATGGCCTTTTGGAGGCTTTTAGTGGGATTTTCAGGGAAATATGGTAGGTAAATGGACGAATGAGCCATGAAATGGGGTAGATGAGGTAGTTAACCATTTTTGGGTGTTAACACCATGACTGGTCTATTTTTTAGCCCATTTTGCTTTGTTTTGACTATTTGAGCAACCCATTAGCAAATTTTTGATTGTCACATGCAATTTGCCTATTTTTATGTTAGGTTATGCAAGTTATATTCTATTTTTCATTATTAAAACATTGGAAATTAACAGTCTTGTTTAGCCATTCCTCCTCTACTCGGTCATTACCCTTTGGGGTTTTCTGAGATAATATGAGGGGTTGAGTAAGCTTAGTAATATGCATCCAGTTTTTTCATTGTTCTTTTCCATTAAAAACAAGTGACCTTGGTAGCTAAGGGGAGTGGAAACCGTTGGGGGTTTCACGGCGTTCGTGTCCTCCCTGTTGAGCACCGAGAATTTGAAGAGTGACCTATGGATCTACAGGTGGAATTGTTTCCAATTTTTCGAGAGCCCAACACACTTTATTGGATTTGAGGGATACAAAATCAGGGTAGTTACACTACTAATTCATAACAATTTACATTTAGTTTTCCATCATTACAGTTTATATTACACTTTGATTTTGGTTTATTTTTCAACTCTGTTCTGATCCAATCCCTTTGCTTGATCCGTTCAGAGAAACCAATGTTATTTGGTTATTTGCATAATTGAAAAAATAAAAATCACAATCTCATACACAAAGTGCACACATTCACACCATATACTCCAACAAAAATCGGTTCATGACCTCAAGCGAACCATAAAAGTAACCAATTTACTTAATCAAATCTTGTGGTTTGAGGATAGAAGTCCCAACCGGCATAACCGTGGGAAGTGCTTGGTATTTTCCCTAAATCTCATTGTGAGGAGTACCACAGGAAACCCAAAGTAGATGGCCAGCGAGAGGAATTGCAAAGTGAAATGGGAAATGACCCCTTCCGATTGACTAGAAACACCCTTGTGAGGAAAAAGCCAAGCATTGTCTTCTAGCAGTCTTGGTGACCAAGTGAGCACCTGTGAACCAATAGGAAGTCATTTAAATTGGGGTCCAAAATTCATTACCTGTTACTACCATTAAGCCACCATTGATCCACCACACTCTTCCTCACGCCCTAGAGGGGATCTCCCTCAGTTTGGGTCTTTAGACCATCACCGTCGAGGCCCTCCTTGACAACCATCTTCACTGTCAGAAGGTCACATGACCTCTGATTCTAACTTAGATTCCTATCAATTCGATCCAAACATGTTTATTGCATCGTCTATCCCCATGGGTTTCGTAAATCCTGATCCTTTCTTCGGAGGGGTGGTTGGCAGCAGACCGATGTCCCTACCTCACATCATTACCAACATCCCTGCCAGTAGTACCAGTACCATTGCGCATTCCATTATGAGTTAGCCACCCATTAGTTGTGGCCCCACACCTATTTCTATCATTCCCACAGTACCACCTTTCATACCTAGGGGCAGCGGCCCTTTCGTGACCATCCCAACTATCCCCATTGCGGGAAGTCGAACTCAGATACCCCCATTCATGCACAGACACCATACTCTAGTAAAATTTGATGCCATTGTCAGTCCCTCCCGCACCAATGTTGGGTCTAACCTCCCATTCATGGCTTGCCTAAACTTGCATGATTTGGTCAGGTTAACCAATGACCCAATTAGCCATCAGCCCCATTGGCCTCCCATGCCAACCAAACTCCCAAAAGACATTCCAAAGTTTGAAGGGAAGGTAGGTGAGTGCCCCTAAAACCACATTATTTCATTTTAGCTATGGTGCTCGTTAAATAGCATTGTAGATGATTCGATCAGACTTAGGTTGTTCTGGAACACCCTCATAGGTGCCACAACCAAATGGTATATTAAGCTACCTCAAGCCTCTTACCCTGAATTCAATTCCCTAGCCTTCGTGTTCCTACAATACTTTCAACTCCCTGTCAGATACAACGAGGGAGTTGAGATCTTGTTGTCTTGCCACTAAAACATTGCGACCCACATAACCGACCACATCCACGAGTGGCGACAATGTCGTAGCCTATGCAATATTCAACTTGATGATAGTATATTTCTCGATTGGTTCTTAAAAACCTTGCTACCACCCATAGCTAAGGACATTGCCTCCAAACGTCCCCAATCTGAGGAAGAGGCCATCTTGAAGGCCCAACAATTTGATTTTATTTACGCTTAGTCTGGATACCTATATACCATTATACCAGATGCTCCCCGTGCGAGCACTTCTCACTGCGACACACCAGGGGCATCCCATGGTGCAAATGGTGTCATTGGCTCTATCTTCCAACATCCACAATACTGTGTGGAACCTCTTATGATGCCACCGCACCCAAGAAAAAACCCTAGTGTTGTGCAACCAAACCAAGAACCTGATTACTCAAGGATGATGGCTCAATCAGGAGCCATAACCTCTTACATGTATCCCATGCCAACTCAGCATGCCAATGCACCAACTTGGCCTACACAACCGTATTCAGGACCAATGGCCAGATTTGTACCTCCCCCATCCCCTCTGGCCTACTATGTGCCACCTATACAAGCCGCTTCACCCCCTGCCCCATCTCCGCCAACTTCCGCGGGACAAGTTTTTGTGCAGCAGAATCTTTCCAACCAACCTGCCCCCAATAACCAACAAGGGCAAGGTAAGAATAACCGAGCAAGAAACTGGGGTAAGAACCAACCACAAAAAGGTGGCCAACAACCCAATCCTCCTAACAACAACGGCGCTAACCTGCCAACACAAAAACACCAACAACCTAATCGACCGAGACAGATCGCTCCCTTACGGACTAATCATATATATAAGCTATGCAATGTGTACAATCATTATACTCATGAATTCCCACATATGGACCGTGTCAATCAGTTTATCCAAAACAAATCTCAACAAGACACCAATGTGGAAGCATAGGCTCAACCCAACCTAGCGTCACCAAGCCCTCTACCCATGGTGCTCCAAAACCCACTACCAATCCAAGGAATGGTTGCAACCGCATCCTTTCCCCTGACTGTTCCCATAGAACCCATCGCGGCTCTACCTATGGAGACTAGTATCCATCCCCTAGTGACACTATCAACTGAAGAATTGAACCTCCAGACTAGATGAAACTAATAGGGGTCCACCATGGAAACCACCGACCCATCAACAACATCCACCTTCGACACTCACAACATGCATTAGAGGAAATTTCAATTTAAAATGGGCCTTCTAAAAATAATACAAATTCCATGTCATCATGTATTAACCAATCAAAATTCTTTAAAAATTAGAAAGGGAGCACCTCCTAAACAATTTTGTAATATAAATTTGAGGATAGGTATCATAAAAAAAACTACTTTTTGTGTTGGTATTTTCGACATATATCCTTGTGTTTTTACTCAAATTTTGATCAAGAGATCATGTTGGATGCGGAATTGAATTCCACATCCAATGAGTACCCACTTGACATACTTTTGACGGCCCCTACTACCCAAAAAAAAATACCTGAAAAAACATGATGATGATGTCATCATCATGTTTTTTCAGGTATTTCTTGTTTTAGGGGTAGCGCTGTTGCACCTAGAAATCTCACACTACTTTTCAACCTTCAAGAGAATTTCATATTGCATCTCAACCTCCCAGCAGGCCTGATTTGGTTCAACTTGGTCACTTTTTTCCCATACCTGGAAGGGACCGCGCCTTCATGTTTTTTGCACAGAGCGTTGGCGACGCCTGTCTTAGTTGACCCATAAACACCATTGTCTTGTTTCTTTGGAAAAAATCCTAGATTGACACCTTTGTTAGTTTTGCTAAGAGCATCGGTGGTGAAGAAATGAGAAAAAAAGAAGCTTCTAGAATCTTCCATGCGAAAACCCCCATGGGCTTAGTTCCTATATGCTTGGGAGAGGTGGCTTTCACCTTCCTCACCTATAGGAATCTCCTTCTATCCTTTTTCCAAGTCATCTCTTGAGTTCTAGGCCTATAAATGAAGCCTTCATGAGGAGAGTGGAGGAGGATAGAAAAAGCATCCTTATGCTGCTAGTTTGAAGTCTGAATCAGAGGCAAAGAAGAGTTAGCTTATGGTTAGAGAGGTCTTCATAGTCATAGGAGATTGTAGACATTGTTGTTGAGATCGAAGCCATCGACATCAAGGATTTTTGGTTGTACTTCTTTCTCATCCATATATTAATACAAATCTATTTCCCTTTACTATATTTGATTGTATTGATTGTAATTATATATTATTGGATTCCTTAATCACCAATATTAATAGTCAATTTATCATGATGCTCTCATCCGATTTGTTTGTCTTGTGATTTATTTTGCAGGTACTGAACCATTGCAAGGAATTTTGGAGAGAAGACAAGCAGATCCGAGGTTGAGGTATATTGTCTTTCATGTTAGTTGATTTGATTATTCAAGGAAAGGATATGTTGCTATGTCTTTTTGTTCTATAGTTTTGATTTACATTGTAGAGGAACAAGCAGTGTCCGCACTGATTGAGAATTCTTAATAACAAAATTGGTGACTCCAATGGGGAAAGCTTAATCCAGTTAGATATAGGGAATATCCAGTCAGATATACAAACTTCGGTAACCATTCTGTTATAGCCTATTTTTTCTTCTCGTTTTTATTGCATTTATTTGTGATTTAAAGCTTGGTTTGGTTGATTTCTTTTTAAATATTTAGTTTTTAGGTTAGTTTTAATCTTTTCCTTTAATTTTCATGTTTATATTTAAGATATTTCATAGTCTTATTTTTTCAAATTTTGGTTTGATTTTTTAGAATCCATAGTTAGAGGGCTTATAGAATGTTTATATGAATTAAAAGGTCTTAAAAAATAGCTTAAAGTCTTGATCAAAGTTCTTTAACCAAGGTTAAACCATTATCGTGAGTTATATTTTTGAAAATCATTAAAGCAAACTTTCTTGTAGTGCAAGCCTAGAAAAATCACACACATGCACTACAAGAAAATCGCGCAGTTCAAAAATCATCATTTTTGGTTCAGATTTTTTTTTTTTATTCTCACACATGAGATGTCATTCATATTTGGTTGATGGATTTGATACGTGTTTCCTCTAGAATGATCATTATGATAGGTGTTAATTTTTCAAGCAAATCATCATGAGGGCAAGTTGCGGTGGTCTGTTGCGGAGTGATGAAATAATAATGATTAAACATGATGAGACAAATTTGCCTTGAATTTCATACCCCATGAAGTGCATGAAGATCAGATGAATTTCATGGCAAAGAATTAGCAGTGTGTAATCAAATTTTGAATTAGGTTACAAATCTAGGGCTTTGAGGAGTGACTATTTGGAGTTAAAGTAGTGGCCAGAGAAGATTGAGGGATGCAATTGGACACCTGACAGTCAAGAAAGCATGATTTTAGCACCTGGATTCATCAATTTGACAGGTAGGCTGTGAATTGATATCAAAGTCTATGAATTTGGGTTTTTACTAAGCAAAGGATTAATGACGGAATTGAATGAATATTATTAGTATATAAACCTAATTCATACTAAATGATGAATTCTCTGTCAATGGAATTAAGGAATTTATCAATTTAAATGAGAGAGTTCAGTTTGGGGTTTTAAGTTTCCCAATATAGCATTGTCTATTATATTGTCAAGACTTGAAGAGATTTAGAGTTTGTTTTATTGACAAAAGCAATTTGACAATTGTTCAAAATGAAAAGAAGTGGTAAGACCAATAGAGCAGAACCTTCAAACATGAGTTGGGTTCAAACTTTTCCAGATTGTGCAAAACTATTTTCAGAGGCAGGGTGGTTAGTGTTTTTTGAAAGAATTGAAGGGTATCACTTAGAAGTCTCTTATAAATTTGCTCAATGTTTGGATAAGGATATGGTGACTTTTGATCCTTTGAAGTGTAAGCTGACTAGAGGATTGTTAGCAGAAGCTACATGGATCTTAGATGAGGGTGAATACTGGTTTAAAAAGGTGCCTTTCACTTTTGATGCTCAGAACTATTTACTTCCAGATGTAGTAGCAGATTGGGTAAAGGGAGTACCTATTTAAAAATTTAAACTAGAATGGATAGAGCCTATAAAAATCCTACAAAGTTATATCACTTATGAAGGGAGATTTACTTTAGTTTTTAAGTATCATTTTAGATTCTTGCAACATCTCAGCCATGAATCCAAAATGAATCTCCCATTCTTCTTCTTAAAATTTTTACAGAAGATGTCTAGCGGGGTGAAATAACATCAGGATCACACCAAACAATCAGTGTTTCATCATGGGCTTATAAAACTAGTCATAAGCACTTTACTTAAGAAAAGAGAGAAGACATGGGAATATTTCCTATTTTGTTCTAGTTTCCAAACAGAGAAGGAAGAGCAGTCTCAGAAGAGACAGCTAGATAAAGGTAAAAATTTGATCAAGAAGCTTAAAAAGAAAGTCACAGTCAAGAATGAAGAAAGTAGTGAACTAGGAAAATATTTGAACCAAGAAGATGAAAACATTGAAATTGAACAACAAATTAATATTGAAGAAAACAAAGTTTCTAAGTCAGAAGTGAAGGAAATCGAGCCCGTAGAAGATGTTTTTCTTGTAGAATTGAATCAAGGTGTAAAGGAAGATGTAAAAGAGCAAAAACAAGTTCCTATTATAGTACTCTCTGAAGAAGAGGAAAGGTCATTATCTGATGAAACTAGGGTTCATATCAAACAAGATATACATACACATGCTGCTGAAGAAGAGACAATGTCATGAAGGAAGAAAATGAAAGTTGTTGAACTAGCTTCTATTACACATCAAGGGAAATTTTTGAAAATGTTAGGAGAGGTTGGAGCAGTTTGGAGGCCCAAGACAAGGCCAAAGAACAAACTCAGATTAAATATGAAGAAGTAGTTAAACCCTAAACTAGCTGAAAAGAAGATTACAATAATTGAAGATTCTTCATCTCAGAAGAAATTAGAAGATAGTGAAGATGAAAATAAAAAGGTTATGAAGGGTAAAAATAAAGTAGTTTCAGAAAATAAACCAGTTTTCACTGAAACTAAGATCTCATAAATATTTATGGAGGTTCAAAAGAAGATGATTCTAGAACAGCATCAAAATGATTTAAAGAGTTCTTGTATAGAGAAAGGAGAGGTTGCTGAGAAATAAGCTCAATGCAGTATTAAAGATGAAGAGTATTCAGAAATCCCTGTGACCTTGATAGAACATATGGAAGAAGATGAAGAAATTTTTAGGAAGCTGAAAATCCCTTGGATTCCTAAAGGAATGCAGCCAGTATTAGAAGGAAAATGCATTGATTCTGAAAATGAAAATTTGAAGAGGAGTATCAAGAAATACAAACATCAAATTGAGTACCTGCATGAAACCAATGAAGGATTAGTGACTGCAAATAAAAGACTGAGAGAAGATTTGGAAGAAGTAAATAGTCACTATCAAGAATTAATTTCAGTTTCTAAAGAGGCTTTAAAAAGAAAGAGATAGACAGAGATCCTATTTACAGAATTAAAACAAACTATTCAAGAGCTGACACATTAGAATGAGGAGCTGACAAAAAGAGTTGCAGATTTGGAAGCAGATCACCAGAAATCCAGAAGGAAGACCCAAGATTTAGAAGGAATTTCTCTTTTAGCAGAGGCAGCAAAAGAATTGTAAAAGTACTTTAAGAAAAGAATTTATTAGTTAATTTGAACAAGTTATTTCATTTTTGTATAATGATAGTTTATATTGAACAATTCAATAGATGAACTAAAACCAGTTTTGGTTCAGTTATGTAACTGTTTTTGAAGGAACAAGATAAATGTAAGTCTAAGAAAGGACCAAGGGTTTGATTTTTGTTGCAAGGGGAGGCTATCAAGCTATGGTTTATGAGCTAAGTGTAAAAACTCTTATGTGTTTTTGATGACTGAATTATGCAATATATGCAACTATAAGCCCTATTTAGACTATTTACTGGTTTCATTTTTTATTTGTGTTAATCACTCAGTTGATATTCTCATTTCTTTTTTAAGGTTATTATGCATGAAATTCTTGTTGACTGTGGGTGGAATTCAGTGCTGTGATTATAGTGTTTGGTTTATAGTTTATATGGTATGGATCTCAGTCCTTCAAATGCTCATGATTTAGTGTTTGCTTTAGTTTGATGAAATTTCTGCCCTCTTGTCTATAAACTGTACAACCAAAACCCTAGAAAAACCTATTTTACTTAATTGTGTTTATTGAGATTGTGTTGGCTTGTTCTTTCGTAGTCCGAGAACAATTTCTGGCACAAGCACATTCCATCTATGAAGGTTGTTCTCTCTCCTTTTAGTTATTTCAGTTAACAAGGTAAACCATCTATCTTATGTTTCTGATTTTTGCCTCTTTTCTGAGTAGTTTTTACCCTGTTCAGACCAATTCATCCTTTTTTGGTTTCTCTTGCAAGCCTTTATATTTTTCATTATATTGTTCGAGCGGTTCCTTTCCATTTGGATGACAGAGCGCTGATCTATCCCAGGGCACTTTTTCTCTCTTTGTTCAGAGTGTTGACAGAGCCTTCTTCCTCAACTGACAAAGCACCGATGGTGCCTTTGTGCAGAAAGCTAGAAGGTCGATTCAACCTTTGGATTCCCTGGTGTAGTATTTCTAAAAGCACCGAGATAAGCCCTAAAACTGCCTGTTTAAGAATTTTTTGTTCAAATTTTTAAACTGCCTTGTTCTCTGAAAGTTTTTCAGTGTGGTTTGCTTGCTTTCTTGTTGTCTAATTTACTGGTTTTTGTGAGTCTGATTCTCTGTTTGAGCTCAGATCCAAATTTTTTATCTTCTTCATTGTCATAAACGAAACTGGAAACATAGTTCAGTTTTTTTTTTCAATAAGTTTCTGAAAAAAATTCTTTTGAAAAGAAAGCCTATAGCCCCTTCCTAGAAGATTAGTTTCTTTTTTAGAAGACTGCTTTGTGTGCCTCATATTTTGTAGAAAAATACAAAAGGAATCATATCATTTTCCTCTTGTTTATGTTTTCAAAAAGTTCCATTTCTATTTTGCATGTGTGATTCAAAAGAATAGGTCTTTTTGACATTGTAGCAAAAGTTAGTTTGCATGCACGTTAGAGGCTTAGTTTTCTTTCTTGCATTTTAAGAAAATTTAGAGTGCTTGTTTGAAAGAGTTTTTGTGTTTGAAAGGACTTTCTTTGCATTCTTTATTGGATCTTGTTTTGATTATTACAAACAAATTTCTTTTGGTATATTCTTGAAAAGAAAAGAAAAGAGGTTTCTTCCTTACCCTAGTTAGTTCTCATTGAAGTCAAAAAGTGCATTTACATCTAGATTAATTTTCATTATTGGAGATAACATTTCACAAACATTCACCTAATCGTCCAGATAAAATTAATGGTAGCTTTAGGTCTAAAATTGTATATAAATTTGAGTGATAGGTTAGTGACGTGTTTGGACGTCGTAAAGCGTAGGAGTTGTCATTATTTGTCCACACTACAACCTGCGACTCGCATGGTTCTTCCATGTACTGTCGGTATATCAAATGGCCTTTCACGTACCCTTGAGGTATATAGAAAGGTACTTCACGTACTCGATTATATATCAGAAGGCCCCTTGTGAACGGTTGTGCACTAGAAAACACTACTACCAATTTGAGATCCCACGTACCTTGCGTATATCGGGAAACCCCACTAGGATACCTTGACCATCTGAGAAAAACCATTTGGTCTTCTTGTGTAGAGAAATGCACCATAAACAACATTCCGAGAGATTACTATGCATGTACCCTTGAGGTATATCATGAGTTGCACCTACTTGACAATCTTGGTGAGAGACTGACTATTATGAACCCGTCCTATCACTTAAGTCTACTTGTGGCCTTTAGCTCTACGTAGGTTTTGTTTGTGTGCTTTTCTCCTTTTTTTACCTAGATTAGATAACTTTGGCCACCATCATGGATGAGAAACTTATGATATGTCATTCTCGTAGATTGCAGGGTTTACCTCCTGACTCTCCTCCTACTGTGGAAAAACAAGAAGGGGTAACCATGGAACAACCAGCTTCTACTAATGTTCCAATAGGAACTTCCTTAGCTATTGAAACCAGAGAATATTTCACTATTTATCCAAATAATTTGGTTCAGCTACCTCCTGTAGCCAATGCTTCTGTGCATTCATCGTTGGAAGGTCGTGTCAATATTCCTACTCCACCAGATTATGGCCTAGATTCTCCTTTTTGGAGGACTTCTATGGGCAAGGCTATTGCTAAATTCGGGGTTATTAGACCTTCACTAGGGAACCCTCCTTTAGGAGTAGATGAATAGAGAAAAAATAATGCATCTCTCGATCGAGCTCGTAACTTTTCAGAGAGAGTAGAAAGAATCATTCCTCCACCTGTGTCTCATCATGAAGCTATTTTGTCTTGTTTACCCCATAATACAAACCCTTAGCCTCTATCTAAAATTAAACCTTCTTTTGATGGACATCCATCCTATGGTGAGACTTCTCACAACCCATGGGCTGATGGATATCATTCGCTAGCTCAAGTGTTAGGTCCTGTTGAAGAACTTCCATTTCAAGGTAATCTCGGTCCAAATGATAATCCTACAGTTTCCCATCTTGACCCCATTACTAGGCCTTCCATACCAGTCATAGTTGTGGGGGAATCCACAAATCAAGTAATGTCAGTGAATTCTAACACTGGGGGAAACCCCCGATGCAAGTTACATCATCTCATAGTGGAATTATTACTAGTTCAGGAAAAGTTACAGCTGTAGCACAACCTACAGTAGTTATCCCTCCTACCAATACCAATGTTGTATCCCCCCCATCTACTTCAGGCCAACCCTTAGGGGTGCAACCTGTCAATAATCAAGCTTCTTGGGGATATACTTATCTAGGAAATCAACCACCTATGGTTAAACAAGTTTATCAACAACCACCGCCAACGACTATTTATCCTATAATTCCCTACCCTGGGAATGCTTTTGTACCTTGGGGTCAACCCAATTGGTCTAATGTCCCATCATATGGAGGAGCTTTTGTTAATACTACTGGAGGATATGGTAGACCACCTCCTGGAGGACCACCGTGGGGACCTGGAGGACCTGGAGGACCCGGAGGACCTAGAGGTCCTGGAGGATCTAGTGGATCATTTGGAGGACCACCGTGGGGACCTAGAGGACCTGAGGGACCCAGAGGACCTAGAGGTCCTAGACGTACTAGAGGATCTAGTGGACCATTTGGAGGACCACCACCCGGAGGCCCACCACCACCGCCTAGAGGTGGAGGACCACCGCATGGACTACCACCATCACCACCTCTTGGAGGACCACCGCCACCACCACCTGGAGGACCACCACCACCACTACCACCTTTCGGAGGACCCCCTCCCTCGAAGGGCCCACCTCCTCATGGAAATTCTAGAAATCAACAACCTTTTCAACAAGCTTCAGGGGCATCATCCATACCCATATGTCAATCTAGATACGATCCTATTGGTCAGCAAATGCCATACTAGTACTACCAGTATCCGCAGCCAAATCAACAACTGACATTTCCAACTACTTTAGATCTTCCAGACTTGTCAAGATTGATAAATGACCCTATCCATCACGACCCCTCTTGGTCTGCCATTCCTGTAAAGCTTCCTTCTGATATACCCAAGTTTGATGGTAAACCCAGTGAAGATCAAAAAAACCATGTGATGGCATTTCACTTATGGTGTTCATCAAATTCTTTGATAGATGACTCAATCCTTCTATTCCTTTTTCAAAGAACCCTCATTGGTATATCCGCAAAGTGGTACTTTGAGTTACCACAACACTCTTTTTCGGATTTTAATTCCTTAGCAATGGATTTTTTAACACACTTTCAATTGCCAATCCGATATGAAACAGTTACAGACCTATTGACCTCACTTCAGCAAACCACATCAACTCACATCTCCGATCATATCCATGAATGGAGAAGAAGATGAAGGTTAATTAAGGCCCCTATTCCTAATGAGTTACTCACTGATTGGTTTACAAAGTCTTTACTTCCACCTATTGCTAGAGATGTTTCCATGGGAGGCGTTTTGACTAAGGAGAAATCTATTAGCCACGCTCAGTACCTAGACTTGGTCGATTCCCAGTATGGTACTTTGTACAATCTCATTCCTCATGCTCCTAGACCTACAACAGATCCGTCAAGACCTACAGCTGAACCACCTGTTGATGGCATACTTGGTTCAATTCAAAAATAAACGACGGCCAAATATTCTAAGAAACAAAATCAAACCGCCACTCCATCAACTCAACCAGCACCATCTACCAAAAATGCACTCTCTCTTGTTGCTTCCGCTGAAGTAAACGTGATCCAATCAACTGAATCTTCAAGTGGAAAGAATAAAGGAAAAAATAACTCTAAAAAGCCTGATAACCAAAAGGAAGGAAATAAAACACAGAATTCAGATGTTGATTCCAAAGGCAAGTGAAAGGTAAAATACCCTTGTTTAATCTACGGAGGTGACCATTTTACAAAAGAATGTCCTCATCGTGAGGAATTCAGTAAGTTTTTTAAAAATTCACCCACCCTAGCAGTTCTAAAAGATCCTTTTCCTTCCCAATAGAATTTAATTGATCATAAGTCCTTGAACGAAACTTCCTCATCCACTAACGAAGTTCATATGATGTCTACTGAAACGGTTAACTTAAACACAAAATCACAAAGTTATGACCCTCCTCTAGAGAAGAAATTCGATGATGTTCCATTTGAAAAAACCTCACCTTCCACACCTCCTTCTAATAACGGTCTTCACATTGAAAAACCTATTGCAGAAGCATTTTTTTGTTCACCAAAGGGTACTCTACGTAAGTCCATAATCAATCCTAATGCTCGTGTCATCGATATTATAATATTGTCAAATATTTGGCTCAAGTACCTTGCGCTATGTTGGCTTTCGAGGTACTTCAAACCTATTCAACTCAACAGAAAAACTTGCTTGCTGCCCTCGGAGCTATGGATCCTGAGAATAGTAATATCATCACTTTCAAACTGGATGATTTCAAGAAGAGACTCTCACATCAGTTAGCTTTCCAGATCGCTACCAAAATTGCTGGAAAGACTATCCATCGTACCATTTTGGATGAGGGTGCCTCTGCATTAGTTATGTCTTTATCTTGCTAGAGAGCCATTGGTTCTTTGGAAATTGACCGTTCACCTACCACCCTTAAGGATTTTGATGGTCACGGCTGTCAACCCTATGGATTACTACCTGCCATCCATGTCGAACTGGGGGGCAAGTCAGTCTCCATTCACATTGAATTCATTGACACTCCTTTGGATTACAACTTACTCCTAGGCCATAACTAGTTTTATGTTATGCAAGCTGTAGCATTGACCATTTTTCAGATCATCCAGTTCCCATTCCAAGGAAATATTAATACTATTGATCAGTTAGATTTCATCACGCCTAGTGCCATTACAAATGATGAAAATAACGTTTTGCTTCTAAATACACCACAGTATAAGGACATTGGATTAGGAATTATAAAATACTCTTCACTCATGGGAGTATTTCCGTTATCAGATCCTCCCCCCGCTTCGCAAACTACATCTATCAACATGATTTCTACCTCTCATGCAGACAAAGGAAAAGCAATTGTTGATGCGTCATCATCCTTTTCCCCTTTTGATGAAATTTACAATGCAATCGAAGATACCATTTCTCCCACCATCAATGACTATTATCACATGCCATATTGGCTCAACCCCCCCCCACCATCTCTATATTATATTTCACACACACTTCCTACAGACGAATCTATTATGGAAGTTATGTCATTAGAGGAGATGCCTTGGGAAGATTATCATCACGAATATTCTTTCCTTCCCCCTTGCCATATGGTTGAAGACCACTGCACCTCCATGGTTTCATCTGATATAGTCCTCAACCCTCAGTCTTTGATCCTCACTCATAGTGTCAATTCTAAAGGAAACTTGTGTAACATTACAAAAACTATGGATGTAGACATATCAGTGAAACTAGGTATTTCTGAGAAAATTTTCATCAGTCAGAACTCTTCACCTGAAGAAGTTTGAACATACACGTCCCTTTTCAAGGAGTTTTGATATTTCTTCACATAGACATATGAAGAAATTCTAGGGATTGATCCCTCTATCGTTGTTCATGAGATAAAAACTTACCCTGATTCCAAGCCAGTCCATCAAAAACTATGACAGGCCCATCCAATAAAAGAATTCGCTATTAAAGAAGAAGTTGAGAAACTTCTGAAGGGTGGTTTCATTTACCCCGTACCATTAACTGAATGGGTGTCCAACATAGTCCTTGTGAACAAGAAACAGGGAACTAATAGGGTTTGTATCAATTTTAGGGATTTGAATCGATCTTGTCCAAAAGACAACTTTCCCACTCCCTATATCAATCAGATAATCAACAACTGTGTCAGAAGCGTTATTTTTTCCTTTATGGACGGGTTCTCCTGCTATAATCAGATTGAGATTCTTCGTCAGACCAACATAAGACGACATTTATTTTCCCTTGGGGGACTTTTGCTTATCGTAAGCTGCCTTTCAGTTTAAAGAACACCGGTGTGACATTCCAACGTGCCATGTCATATGTTTTTTATGACATTAAACATGTTGTGGAACCTTATCTTGATGACCTGCCTACTCATTCCAAGCAGCGGGATATTCATGTCAACCATCTGAGAGTTGTGTTTCTTCGATGTCATCATTTTAGTATTCGTCTAAATCCCCATAAATGTTTTTCAAACAGATGAACATGACCAAGAACATGTGATTTATTACGCAAGTAAGAGTCTTTTGGACTCTAAAACTTGATACTCACATGTGGAGAAACTTGGGCTGGCCACAGTCATCATGGTCCAGAAGTTTTGTCATTATATTTTTCTCCACACCACTACTATTTACGTGGATTCCAACCCCATGTACTACGTTCTTACATGGTAAGTGCTTGGGGGAAAATACTCATGTTGGATTGTGATTCTCTAGGAGTTTGAGTTAGAATTCACTAAAAGAACTTCTAAGAAGTATCTCATCTTTATAGATATTATATGTGACCTTCCCTATACTACTGAGACTACAGATCCCTTTGATTCATTGCCCTATGAATCATTGTTTCTCATTAGTACGATTGATCCATGGTACGGAAATATCATTTTGTATCTCCAGACCTTATGATACTAGACCACTACTTCTCGAGATGAACGTCATTGTGTTCACCACCAGGCCCAAAGTTATCTTATTTTGAATGATACCGTATATCGTCGTAGTGTTGACTCCATATTACGATGTTTCCTTACACATGAGGAGGCTGAGATCATTTTAAATGATTGCCATGCTAGAGCTTGTGGCGGTCATCTGTATGGGTTGGCTACTGCCCATAAAATCTTGCGTACCGGATATTTCTGTTATTCTATTTTCAAATATTGCATTGAAACATTCAAGAAATTCCCACCATGTCAAATGTTTACTTCCAAGAAACGCACACATCCAGCTCTGCTCCGTCCCATTGTAGCATGCGGCCCCTTTGCAAAATGGGGCATAGACTTCGTGCACTGTAGACCTACCTTAGCCTGGGGGAATGGCTACATTATTGTGGCTATGGAATATTTTACAAAATGGGGTGAGGCAATGCCCACATATGTTGAAGATGGTAAAACTGCTGCACTATTCTTATTCAACCATATCATTGGAAGATTCATAATTCCTAGGGCCATCGTGACCGATCATGGATCACATTTTTAAAACAAAATGATGGCAGAGCTCAGTGTAAAATTAGGGTTTTGTCACAATAACTATACACCATACTATCCTCAAGCCAATGGCTAGGTTGAGGTTATAAACAAAGTATTAAAAACAATGCTTCAATGGATGGTAGGGAAAGCCAAGTCAAACTAGAATTTGCATATTTGTTTTGCACACCGGGCCTACAGGACTACTGTCAAAACTTGCACCGATTTTACACATTTTTAATTAGTATACAGGCTGGAAGCTACTATCTTGATAGAGTGTGAGATCCCTTCTTTAAAACTTGCCATGGAACTATTTCCCAACACCACTATAGACAAAAAAAGATTCTTGTATCTAAAAAAACTTGATGAAACTCGACGTGATGTTTCCTTAGCTAATGAGGCACATAAACAAAAAATGAAAGTTCAATATGACAGGACTGTCCAACCCCATTCCTTCAATGAAGGAGGCCTGGTATTGACTTATGACCAGAAGCATGACAAGATGGGGGCATGCAAATTTGAGTCTATTTGGCATGGGCACTACATTGTTAGTTGTGTTTTATAGAGATGGGCATATGAATTGGTTGATTATGATGGGATACCTTTGGGAGAGCCCCGAAATGGGCTCTACCTCAAATGATACTATGCTTAGGTTATCTAGCATAGGGTCTTTGTAAATATTTTTTATAGTTTGTTGTGTGTCCTAGCTTTGAGAGGTGTGTCTTTTGTGTGATTCAAAATGTGTTTTTTCATAAAACCCTACTTATGCATGTCTTTTGTCTGATGGGTAGATGAATTCCTTCACTGGTTTTGCTGATGGTGCTAATTGATACACGCTTAACCTTGCATCAGCAGCCTAGGTACTGTACTCTCCTACAAGTGAGATGGTGAGTTCAGGGTGTATTCTTTTAGGTCCCTCCACCAACAATCTGGTAGAATATCAAGCCATGATTGGATTGTTGACGGAAGCCCTAGCTAATGATGTAAGGGAAATTAGGGTTTACCTAGACTCTGAACTAGTTGTCCAACAACTTAATCGAGTCTACACCATCCAAAATCCCCTTCTTCTTCATAGTTTTCGAAGATTTAGGTTGTTAGAGAATTATTTTGAGCAAGTTGCGTATCAACACATTCCAAGACTTTTGAATGGTGTGGCAGATTCCCTAGCTAACTATGTCTTAGCTTGGCATATTGCTCATATTTAAAAGTCCATTTGGAACATGAAACAACACATGTAAATTCATAAGTAGATGATTATTTCATGCATCACATTTTCTGCACACACACTGTAAATATAAAAGTTTGTCATATATAAAAAAGATGGAGCACCGAGATACAAAATTTGGGCTGAAGCATCTCTAGCTTTCAGTGCCCATTCTGGACCATAAAAATTTCAAAATACATATATATATAGGGAAAAATATGAAGCTTCGAAGCTTTCAGTAATACATATACAAAAAGTGAAAATCAAGGCAGAATAATCCTCGTGATGCTCATGGTAGAATGTAATGGCTTAGGCCACTCTATGGAGTAGCCTAGAGAACCATCCAGAGACACCTGCATTATGGCACTGCTAATGCCTTGATACCTCATCAGTAGTCATGTCAGGGATGCCTCTGGTCAAGTGTTGTAGGTTCTCCTTGATATCTCCGAGCTCTTCATCAGCTTCAGAGCGATATAGCATCATGTCCCTGGTACCTGCTCGCTTAGAAATAGGTGACATCCATGATGGACGGATAGATCCAATGTCTGCATGAAATTTTTTTATCTCAATACTACAAAAATGAAAAATGAAATAAAATACAAAATTTAAAAACACAAGTGGGTAATGTATTTCCTTACCTTGGTCATCCCATACTTCAACCTTAGGTAGAACAAGCTCCCGTTCATCACGGAAGTCTACCCCTTCATAGGCATAATCCTCCACATAAGTAACTGGTTTCTCAACTAGTGAAAGAAGCCAGATCCATAGCTGACTTTGGGCGCTCCACCTCCAAGGAGAGGCATGGTTGTAACCCATGAAATCATCCTCGGATCCTTAGGCTCAAGCCTGGTAATGGTCACCTGTGGTCTCATGTGAGGCACCCGCTGTAAGATAAAGGACACTATCACTGCTCCGTAGCCAAATTGCTTCAACGTTCCTATTTTTCACTTGTTTAACTGATCCTTTAGACACACCAGCATACCTTCACACTAGTTGAAGACACTAGGCTCCATGCACTGCAAAGCATATAGAATATGTGACCTAGTGGTAAGGTGGGAATACCTAGTTCTCGCCACCTTGCTGATAGTATACACCACTGTCCTGAAGGGAAGATATACTAAAGACCCCATCCGTAGCTTCCCTAATTGAGAATCTATGCCTAGTGAGAAATGTTGATCAATAATGTCATCCAAGGAGGTCTCTCCTCCTCATGCTCCAGATAGAACTACTGGGTTTCCCTTCATAGACAAACCGACCAGAAAATAGATATCCTCAAGCTATATGGGTAGGATATCGAATCCCACCACAAAATGCTCCTAGTCGAGATCCCACATATCTATAATATATTCTAGCAATCGGATATGTGCTTTCATGCTAGGTACCCAGAAATACTTCAGAAGCTCACAATTTCATTGAGCCTCAATAGTGGATGGATCATGAGAAGATTGGTTGTTTGGAACTTCATGTTCCCTTTCCTTCTAAATCACCATGATGTACCTGTAACATGCAAATTTTGCAATTAAAAACATATCATGGCTAAAAGAAGGAAAAACATATAAAATGGAAAATTATGAAGCAAGAAGAAAACATAAAAAATTGTGTTTTTTGATGGATTAGGGTTTTTGTTTTCCATTTCCCTTGCAGCGGTGCTGCTCCCCTTCACCCATAGAGTACCGCGGCGCTATTTCCTATGGCTCACAGAGCGCAAAGTTCATGTCTGCTATGGACAGGGTGCCTACCTCTGTCCCAGCTTGACAGAGTGCCATCGGGAGCTCTTCCCGATCACCAAAAACACTATGGGAAGAAAAAAGTTTCCTTCTACTACGGTAAAAACCCTATTGGGATGGTTAATCCCCTATTCAACCATTTCAAATAATAAATCTATCCTCTATCTTTTTTTTTGAACAATCAAAAAATCATTTTAAGAACATGGATTTAAACAATGCAAAAGAGGTAAAATGACATTTGTTGAGCATAGAAGGCAAAAGAATCAAAGGCTTACCTCTTCTAAGGAGAACGAAGAAACAATGGATTGAAGCACCCTTGCAAAATCACCAGAGAGAACTCTTGCTATCAAAACCAACTACCAAAACTCACTAACGGTAAAAAGCAAATGGTAAAAATATATTACCTACCCTTTCTATTTATAGAATATTTCGAGTTTTCAAAAATGCATTATAATTTATTTAATTTTTAAATCCAAATTACTTTATTGAAAGTGGGTTTTTACTTTTTACTTTTTATAGTTTTGGAAAAATGGCTTTTAATGGTGTTTTTTGAGTTTTTTCAGGTAAATATTGGGTTATGGCTACGATGTAGGCTATTTTTGTCTTTTTCAAGCTTAGAGCAAAACTGAAAAAGTACTGAGCATCGTTTTACACTTTTTACATGCTCATTATAATTCCAGTAGAAAGGTGTCGAGTCTACTTTTTCTCTTTTTCAGACTCGTTAAAAGTGGATTATGAAAAAGGAACCTAGTTCAGGACTTATATTTAGGCTCTTTTTAGTCTCCTCAAAACACAAAAAGATTGCCAAGTAAACTTGTTACGTTCACGCTTGTAAAAGAATCAGAATGGCCAACTAGTGGAGGGTAGGTTATCTCTTTTTCAGACCAACTGGCCTTATTTACAAAAAAGGACCTTTTGGAGTCTTCTTAGTCATTTCAGACTCTCTAAACATGAAACGAAAAATGAGTTTGCTTTCATCGAACTCGTAAAATGAAACGATGAGAGACCCTCTTTGGAAACGAACCCCTCCTTTCTCAGGTTCGTGAAAAATATGAGATTGGACTCGTCATTTGATGAGCTTTAAAAACTGTTTGTTACCCTATTTGGACTTGTAAAAATGAAAAGAGGCACTCACCTTTCGAGGTAGGGAAATTCAAGGAAAGAAGAATGGTTTTCTTTTGTTTTTATGGAAGTACTCTATAGTCCACCTTTGAACATGGCACCTATCTGCATTTTCATATCTGAACAGTTGGGTTTTCATCTTGTCTCCAATTCGATCCACTTTTGTGAGTCACCTGACTCCTTTGAGTCAATTCAAAGAATGCCATTTCATATTCCTTACATTACACCTGGTTCTATTCTTGTTTGAGTCAATGTTTCCAAGTCATGTGTCATGCCATCAAAATTGTTTAAAGGATGTCTCTCCCAGAAAAATAACTCATCAGTAACTTCACTTGTCCTTAAGAGTCAGTCATGTCTGAGTCAATCCCGTTACTTCAAATCAACGTTTGTTCCTAGTTTTGTGTCACTGATGTGGGAATCATCATGTCCCTCCTGTGACAAGTCTATTCTGTCGACTTCAAATCATTATCCAGGAATTAGACCTAGAAACCTAAAAAGTACCTTGAAGCTTGCATGCCTCAATGGCAGGTTTTCTCGTTTTCAACAGTAGTTTTTCATCAATGACCTCTGATTGTAAAATTCTGTCAAGTGTTCGACTTTAGAACTTTTCATTAGAGGAAATTTCAACTCAAAATGGGCCTTTTAAATTTGATTCAAATTCCATGTCATCATGTTTTAGCCAATCAAATTGCTTTAAATTTGAAATACCGTATAAGTCTTAAACACGTTTTTAATATAAATTTGGGGATAGTTATCATAAAAAAAACTACTTTTTTGTTTGTATTTTCGACATATCTCCCCGTGTTTTTACTCAAATTTCGATCGGTAGAGCTTGTTGGATGCGGAATTAAATTCCACATCCAACGAGTACCCACTCGGCATACTTTTGATGGACCCCACTACACCAAAAACAAGAAATACCTGAAAAACGTGATGATGACATCATCATCATGTTTTTCAGGTATTTCTTGTTTTTGGGGTAGTAGGGTCCATCAAAAGTATGTCGAGTGGGTACCCGTTGGAGGTGGAATTTAATTCTGCATCCAACGAGCTCTCCCAATCGAAATTTGAGTAAAAACACGAGGAGATATGTCAAAAATACAAACAAAAAAGTAGTTTTTTCCATTTCTTCCTCCAAAATTAATAAATATTATTTTATTATTTTAACTATTATTTTATTAGTTCTTTTTAGGAGGCCCATTTTGAGTTGAAATTTCCTCTAATGATTCACACTTAGGAGAATGTACTTAGATACCTTGGGGATCATTGACATCAATGGTGATTTCCCTCGCACTTGTTAACAGTTTACATCATTGGCTGGTAATCAAGTGGTTTCTACCATGTTCGATGTGAAGACATTGTAATGACATGGTCAGATTCGTATCATTTGGGGATTAGAATGAAGACCCTGAGTGGTTAGGCTTTCCTTTCATCATTTCCTATACTTAGGTTGCGTTTGGAGATCATTTAGAGTCATGACACGGATCCACATTGTATGTTTCGTGGCTCTATTCTGTATCTAAGGTTAAAAGACACAGATCTACTTTGTATTCTCCGTAGCTATGTCTTACCTCTGGTAGCAATTGTTCATGGATGTATAGTGTATCATTAGTAGCCATGATATGATCATCATCATAGATCTACAATGTATTGGCCTGCAGCTGTGATTGGTTTGGATAAAGTCAATTATTGGTCCTATATAAGTTTGTCTCTCTTTGCCTCTGTATCAGACAGAAAACTTTGCAAACTATTTCACCTATCCCTTCCTTCTAGATTCATACTTTTAGGGGCATTCTATTGCACCTAGAAATCTCACACTACTTGTCATCCTTCAGGAGAATTTCATATTGCCTCTCAACCTCCCAGCAGGCCAAACTATTTCACCTATCCCTTCCTTCTAGATTCATACTTTGGGGGGAATTCTATTGCACCTAGAAATCTCACAGTACTTGTCATCCTTCAGGAGAATTCCATATTGCCTCTCAACCTCCCAGCAGGCCTGATTTGAGTCAACTTGGTCACTTTTTTCCCATACCTAGAAGGGACAACACCTTCATGTTTTTTGCACCAAGCGTCGACGGTGCCTATCTCAGTTGACCCATAAGCGTAGTTGTTTCCTTTCTTTGGAAAAAAACATAGATCAACAACTTTTCTAGTCTTTCTAAGAGCGTCGGTGGTGAGGAAATGAGAAAAAATAAGCTTTTGGAAGCTTCCATGAGGAAACCTCCATGGGGTTAGTTCCTATATGCTTGGGAGAGGTGGAATTCACCTTCCTAGCCTATAGGGATCACATTCTATCATTTTTCCAAGTCATCTCTTGAGTTCTAGGCCTATAAATGAAGCCTTTATGAGGAGAGTAGAGGAGGCCAGAAAAAGCATTCTTATGCTGCTAGTTTGAAGTCTGAATCAAAGGCAAAGAAGAGTTAGCTTATGGTTGGAGAGGTCTTCATAGTCATAGGAGATTGTAGAAATTCTTGTTGAGATCGAAACCATCGACATCAAGTATTTTTTGTTGTACTTATTTCTCATCCATGGATTAATACAAAGACATTTCACTTTCCTATATTTGATTGTATTGATTGTAATTAGATATTATTGGATTCCTTGATCACTAATATGAATAGTCAATTTATCATGATGCTCTCATCATGTTTGTTTGTCTTGTGATCTATTTTGCAAGTACTAAACCATTGCGAGGAATTTTGGAGAGAAGACAAGCAGGTTTGAGGTTGAGGTATATTGTCTTTCATGTTAGTTGATTTGATTATTCAAGGAAAGGATATGTTGTGTATTTTTGTTATGTAGTTGTGATTTACATTGCAGAGGAACAAGCAGTGTCCGCACTGATTGAGAATTCCTGATAATAGGAACCCGTCAAAAGTATGCCGAGTGGGTACACGTTGGATGTGAAATTTAATTCTGCATCCAATGATCTCTCCCGATCAAAATTTGAGTAAAAACACAAGGAGATATGTCGAAAATACGAACAAAAAAATTAGTTTTTACATTTCTTCCTCCAAAATTAATAAATATTATTTTATTATTTTAACTATTATTTTATTAATATTGCTTAGGAGGCCCATTTTGAGTTCAAATTTCCTCTAATTCCTCTCCACTTACCCCCACTCCCCACTGATGGGGTGGCTAGAGGTCCATGGTTTCCCATGAGACGTATTGCCAACAATGCCACTACTAGAGCTGCCTTGAATTACACCATCTTTGATGACTTGGGTCAGTCACCTACATCCATGTCTGCTCTCTAGGTGATCAAAACATGCCCACCATAGTGGAAAGCATTGTTATCCACACTTTGTTCCATGGATCCCTCTGATTCCAGGTTCATCACATTCAATTTGGATTGAGGAGAGCCAAGAATGCCATCCACAATCGCCTTCCAAATTCCGGTCTCAATTCAGAATTTGATTATACATCAATATATCATCGATGAAAGGAAATCCACTTGTGTCATGTCAACATTTGTCTAGTATAAACTCGGGTCCCCTACACTCCAACCGTCTACCACTACACTACGCACCTATGATGGTCACCCCACCAAATCCTAGGGAATTCTTCCGCATGTCCCCATATCATTAGCCAGTAAGACGGTTCTGATTGACATAGAGGTGGTCAATGCTCAGCTTGATTATAACCTTCTCCTCATATGTAGTTACATATATTCTATAAGATTTGTAGCATCCACCATTTTCCACCTTATGATGTTCCCTCATGACAGGAATATTGTGACGGTGGACCGATTAACTTACCACAATCCACAGGGGCCGGCCACACGAGACAATGTCATCTCTACCATTGATACCTACATCAACAGTGCATCCATCCATCTCTTGTGAGTTTTAGGTCCTGGATTGTTCACCAACACCTTCATGGTGGTTTCCTTCCCATACTTACCTCCTCCACCAGCATCAAGCAACACAACGGATCTGTGCATTCTTTCATCCAGCACCACTCCTCCCACACCGCAACCACAACCACAACCTCAAATGCAATAACCATGGAATTATTGGGGCTCACTCCCAATCCATACAATTCCCTTTCTTTTCCCACCATTCAGCATCGTGAGTAAGCCTGTGATGGCTACTTTAAACCTACCAAAATTTACGTTTGGGATCCCTGTGTGGTATCTTGAACCACCTACCCAACCTCCAATGCCCTGGGTTTTTGTTGACTCCCATTAAACTAATTGCAGTCGAGTCACACCCTCCTCCTGGCCCACAAAAATCTCTTTCCACACCTACATCAGCCCCGCCTCCTCCAAAGAGGGCTAGGGGCAAAAATTCCAAAGCAGAAGTCAAACCTCGTCCGGCTCCACCTTGTGCCTTGTGAGATGTCCATGGTCATGCAACCCTGAACTGCCCAGAGATACCAATCTTGTGCATGAACATTGATGCCATGAATACAACCGATGAACTTTTGGTAGTCAATGTCTTAGCTCCGCTAGCTGCCAAAAAAAAGTCTTTAAGGACAAACCATGCATGCGCAATTTGCGGATTGTATGGCCATTATTCTCACCATTGTCTAGACTTGGCTAAATATTGGTCTATCCTTAACACCCTTGGAAACACTTTCATGAATCTGAGGTAACTGTAATTGAGGAGATTCACCCACCAACTTCCTCCTCAGATGCCAAAACCATTTACATGATCTCTACTTCTAGTAGTACTTTCTCTTCCCCAACCATGGAAGATCCATTTGATCTATCCCGACACCACTTTCACAACGACGGAGATATTGTTAAAACCACCACCGGTTTTACTCCATTTCACTTAGCCCATGGCATGTATTTGGTTATTCTCATTTAATTCTAGACTCTTCCTCCATGTACTTTGCACCAACTGTAGAGTCTCCAAGACAAAGTCAATTTCCTTCACCGAAGGTCTTATGCTTGAGTCACTCACCATGCAACACTTGGGGCATAGTTTTTTATTTATTTTTTTACATTGATTTTTACCATGAGTTGGTGACCCCCTCTAGTAGTTGTTACACATCTAGTCGTTATGATTCCATTGTAGAACTTTGTCGCATCATTTGCACATGAGCAGGTAGATATAATCCCTGCCCCTGCATCATTGGTATCCCACTAGAGGGTGCGATCCCATGTCTGCATATTCACATAGTATGTTGGGCATATGATATAGCTACTATAGTAGGGATTTCTCCTTGCTAAAGGGGCAGGAATGGATCCCTTCCATCTATAGGATGGAAGGGTAGGTTCTTGCTTGAAAATGCATGAAAGAAAAACAGAACAGAAAGGAATAAAATAAACAGAAAGCAATGGCAGTGAGCCCCTATGCAAACAATGTTAGGGATTTTCTATGAGAACCTGCAAACAACTATTAAACAACAATAAACCTACAAAACATGTTAGAAATAAAACCTTCAAGAAGAATATAAAAAACCTGCAATCAAACTAAGGGTTAAACAAAAGCAAAGAAATGAAACAAAACAAACAAGTATACCTCTTCTTTGGTGCAATGGGCCACCATTCTCTAGCTGGAGGAAGCACCTCTCTATCTCACTCAGCAATGGAGGAGCTATTGCTCAATGGGGAAGATGAGTGGATGAGAGGGGGATGTGGGTGTCTTGAGAGGCAAAGGGTCTCAAGGCATCCATGGGAAGCATAACAGTATGCAATAGAAGAGTTGCTTTAGAGTGACCCCCACCCCTCCTTTTATAGCTTTCTTGTGGACTTTTAGGGTTTTTAAGCCCTTGGTCAGGGCTTTAGCCCCTTTTTTGCCTTTTGTCCCCTTCTGCCCTAACTTTAGCTCCTTTTAGGTTTTTAGTCTCCTTTGAGGGGTTTAAGCCCCTTTTTGGAGGCTTTAGCCCTTAGGAGAGTTATTTAGGCTCCTTTTTGGGGGTTTTAAGCCCTTTTACTCATTTTTATGCCTTTTTTAGGGTGTGGAGGTCTAATGGGGTGTTACGAAGGTCGTGCATGGGTGTCCTTGGGTGGTGTAGGCCATGTAGATCTAAGTGAGGGATTTTTTGGGTTAACAGATTGCCCCCTGATGTGTGAGGGAAGGAGCTCATCGTATGGCCAATGAACATCATAGGATTTGCTACGGAGAGGTGGTGCTTCCGAGGCTAGGGCATGGTGGATTTTGGTTTTTGTATTAATATGGTTCCCATTAATGGGTGAGAGACAAATAATGTTTGACATGTATATGGATGAGGAGGGCATGCCCATGCTTATAACAATGTCAAAAGAATAATTTGATCTATGCTATAAAATACAAGAGCCGATCATATACAACTGATGATACATAGTGGTTGCCTCAATGTGAGGCTGAATACAATACTGATCTGAAGAACTGGTAAATTGGACCCATGGAATCTCATGGAATGTTATATCTTCATGAATGATGGCCTACTGTATCTAGGACAATACATAGCTGTATGGACTCGCTGATTGAGATTCAGAGTCTCTATGGTACAAGTTTGCTACATCAATCATAAATCTATATAGAAGCACTGCTAGGGATTCTGAACATTGTTTCCAACGCAGCCCAGAAATCACAAGGGACATAACCTGTTTAGGTCCCTTGAATAGACCCATCAATGCGCTAGATTCAGGTGACATCTAGGGTCTTTGACCAAATACTGCACGGACCAAACCCTATACGAATCTCAACAGTGTGATGATGTAGTTGGAGTCGAGCACGTGAGAAACAACCATCCTAAGAGCCACTAAGGACTCCTCTCAAGTGGTCCAAGGAACTCATCAATTATGTTAATGAAACCAAGGTATAGGGACCTCTAGTTCTATCCTATAGAATATGTGTGTTTTTGTCGACAGAGGGAGACCTGCCCCTAGTGAAGGAAATGATGTTTCCTTGACCAGAAGTGCGAGGGGGGTAACCAAAAGGTGTGAGACAATCTGCGGACTAACCCACTAAATAGGGGGAGGGGAGGGGGAGGGAAAGAATTGAACAGGGGTAGGGGGAGTTTGATAGACTCAAAATTCCTTTGTTGAGAGTATGATGGCAGGGCAGACTAGGTAGCAAATGAAACTGACTCATGGGAATGGTATCATAGCTGTAATACGGGGAATGTCACTACAGATGGGAAATACTTTGGGGAGGTGGACACTTTTGATATTGATGGGATCCAAGGAAGACACATTGCAGAGTACCCTGAACAAAGGCGACCCAAAGGGGGAATGCTGCCAAACTGCTTTTTGTGGGGTGGTGTCTAGAGACATCGTTGTAGTATGATCTCATGGATTTTTGGCGAGCCCGAGAAGGTAAATGCTTGATGGTGCTTTCATTTTTAGAGAGTCTGAAAGCACGAAGAAAACTCCAATGGGGGCTATTTTTTGTTGGTAGTCTCTTGTGCCCGAAAAAGGATAAAAGTATACATAAAAGAGCTCACCCATCCTGTAGGGGATGAGAGACTTCTTTACCGTTGGTAGTCCAATCAGGCAGAAAAAGGTTAAACCTATACTGACTGGACGGTCATTCAGATACTTTTATGAGCATGAACCTCGATAATATTTTCTTGATGAGAAGGCTAGAAAAGAGCTTAACAACAACCTGTGGTGAGATTTTTTGTAAAGTGCAGCCCCTCTTCCCGAGAAAGCATAAAACTATGCAGAGGGGAATGATCTTGTCTTGAATATGCCAAGGTGGTCCTTTTCATTTGATGGTCTACATAATCTGCAAAAGGAGGTAAACGAGACAATGTAGATTCCCTTTCCTATACTTTAGAGAGCGGGAAAGGAAGCAGTTGCACTCTGCTATCTTTTCATTGTTTTTAGGAGTCAGAAAAGAGCTTAAACGAAACTCCAGTATGGTGAACTGATTGCGGTGGCACAGGCGGTGCCCCATGTCAGGATGGTGGACAATGGTGTAAAGGTCATCCATGCAGTATGGATGAAGAAGAAGGCTCTCAAACATACCAATACATGCACGGAATAGATCACGGTAGAGGCTCGTGAGTTGGTGCACTAGAGGCATGCAAACTGAGGTGGCTCTTGGATAGAGGTTAGGAAAGCTGTGTGTGAGTTGGAGTGGATGAAATTGACTACATGTGATGTGAGTGCAATTCTAGGGGCACTTATATGCCAAATACATGCAAGAAAAATAAATCATTTTGTGGACAATGGTCTAGAGGTCCACGTAAGGTGTGGTGGGTGGAGAAGACAACTATGTGTTAAAATACAAAATAAGAAGAAAAATGGTGACCCTTAATGGGTGGTGGCCTGAAAAACCACATGAATAGCAGTAGGGGAGAGTGATACAAGTATAGGTTCGTAGACACTTGCATCGCCATGCTGTGGCTCATAAATTGAGGTATATTTCAGGAAACGGTCCCAAAATTTATTTGTTTAACATGAAACGATGGTCTCATAAAGAGATATAAGTTTGAGCCCGGAGGTGTGAGAGGTGTCTCGAACTGATTCTGGGTTACTTTGGAGTAGCAATTAATGGTGCTGCCCCTGACTTGTGGTAAAAAATGTTGAAAAACAAGAAAAGAAAATGAAGCGACTCATTGGTGATGTTAAGTGTAAAATCTCTTAAGGTAGAGCCCATTGTGGGGGTTCTCCAAGAGTTGTCCATCCGAGTCAATAAGGGTGTATGCCCCCTTTCTGAGGCAATGGTGGATGATGTACAGGCCATACCACATTGACTTGAACTTCCCCTACCCAACTTATTGTTGGGTTGGTCATAGACTAGAACCATATCGCCTTCACTGAAGGTGCGAGGGTGGACATGGGAGTCATAGTGGACCTTTGACCTTGTTTTCGCTGCTTCAATGGCTTGGAGTGAAGCTCGACGATATTCTATGGTTTTCTCGAGTTGGAGGAGTCGTTCTTCTAAAGGAAAAGTGTCAGGGATAAGTTCTGCTGCGAGGCGGAGGGATGGGATTTGGCACTCTATAGGGAGTACTAATTCAACACCATGTACTAGACAGAAAGGAGTGAAACCAGTTGTGGTTTTTGTGGATGTGCAATAAGCCCATAGGGCAGAGAATAGCATGTGATGCCAGTTGGTTTTATGGTTTCCTGCCATCCTTTGGAGCATTGTTTTGATGATTTTGGTGACTGCTTCAACTTGGTCGTTTCCCTAGGGGTAGCAGAACGATGAGTAGTGGTGTTTGAATTTCAACATGGTTGACAGTTTAGCCCATATGGCGTCTTGAAAAAGAAGTCTCCCATCCCCATATGACTTCTTTCAAGACGCCATATGGGCTAAAGAAGTCTCCCATCCCCTAACAAGGGTGGGCGAGATCTCCTATGTACACTTTTATCCCTTTTCAGGAAAATGAGAATATCAACAAAAAAGAGACCCCACAAGAGTCTTCTTCATGTTTTCAGTCTCTCTAAAATTGAAAGCACCACCGAGCACTTACTTTCTTGGTCTCATTAAAAATTCACGAGATTGTGCCATAACAGTATCTTTAGACACCACCCCATATATTACAGTTTGACTTCATTCCCCCATTGGGTCACCTCTATTTAGAGTACTCTACGATGAGTCTTCCTTGGATCCCATGGATATCAAAAGTCTAAGTTACCTCCCCCCCAAGTATTTCCCATCTACAGTTACATTTATGGTATCACAACTATGATCCCTCTCCCATAAGTTCATTTCATTTGCTTCCAGATCAACTCTATATTAATTACTCTAAACAAAGGAAGTGTGAGTCTCCCATGATTCCATGCCCATGTTTCCCCACTCAGTGTGTCAATCCTCTTATTGTCCCACATATTTGGGTATCCCTCTCGTGATTTTGATCAAGGAAACATTATTGTCTTAGTCAATTGCAGGTCTCCCTCTGTCGACAAAAACACATCTATTATAGAGAATAGACCCAAAGGTCCCTATATCCTAGTTTCATTAACCTTATTGATGAGTTCCTTGGTTAAATTGAGAGGATTCCCTAGTGCCTCTTGAGATGGTTGTGTCTCACGTGCTCGATTTCAGCTACATCATCGCATCATTGAGATTCATACAAGGTATTGGTCCGTGATGTATTTGGTCGAAGACCCCAGTTGTCACCTAACTCTGTCACATTGGTGAGTATATTAAGGGACCCAGACAGGTTCATATCCCTTGTGATTTTTGGGTTGCATTGGAAATACTGTTCAGAATCCCCTAGAGCAATGCTTCTATATAGATTCATGATTGATGCGGCATATTGTACCATAGAGGCTCTGACTCTCCATCAGTGAGTCCCTACAGTTATGTAAAATTTCAGATCCAGTAAGTCATTAGTTGTGAAGATATCGCATTCCATGAGAATGCCATGGGTCCTATGTATCATTTCTTCAGATCAGTATTTTATTCAACCTCTCATTAAGGATACCATTATGTAACAACAGTTGTATAGTATTGGCTCTTGCATTTTGGATCCTTGGTCCCATTATTTATTATTTTGACATTGTTAAGAGAATGGGTATGCCTGGCTCATCCATATACATGTCACATATTCTTTATATCTCACCCATTGATAGGAACTAACATTAATAAAAAACCAAAAGCCACCGTGTCTCGAATGAGGAAGCATTGCTTCTTCGCATGTATCTCCACCATCCCCAATATCCTATGATGTATGTCGGCCATACAATGAGCTCCTACATTCACACATCAGGAGTAAATCTGTTAACGCAAAATATTGCTCAACTAGCTCTACATGACCTACACCACATACAGACATCCATTTCCTAACCTTTTTTCCCTCATTTTTTACCTCCACACCTATGTTTTAACCTTATTCTCTCTAAGAGAGCTTAGAAATATTAAAAAGGGCCTAAAAAACCCACAAAGGAGCTAAAAATCTCACAAATGGGATATAAACCCCAAAAGAGCTAAAAACAGTCAAAAAGGGCTTAAAACCCTAATTAGGGTGTAAAACCCTAATTAGGGTCCAAAACCCTAAATGAGAGAAAAGGACATAAAAAATGATAAATAAAGGGTGGAGGTCCCCATCACAACATGACACATTCCTTCCGCCGTTATTATACTTGCATGAGTACTTTGAGAGACCATCATTCTCAAACTACTCATCCCAAGTCACCAAACGTTCCATTTTCCCCACTTTCTCCCATTCTTGTGTGTTGAGTCACCCTCCATACTACCCAAACTAGTGGAGAAGTGGTATCATTCTGAGTTAGGGCACAATTTTTACCCAACTACACTTACCTAATAGGAAGACCCTTGAAGGTAAGAACATATCATAACAGTATTAAGAACCTCTTGGAACAATGACTATATTTAGAGGAGTGAAAAAAATGGGTTACAAAGATGTTAGTTTATGCCTTTGAAATTATCTACAAAAAAGGATAATAGAAAGTCATTGCAGATCGAATTTCAAGAAAAGAAGATAAATCGAGCGCTTACTTTGATCTATTTCCAATATGAAATATGATTGGGCGGAAGAAGCAAGGACATAATCGAAACAAGACCCAAAGACATGCAATATAATTCAATAACTATTAGAGGACCCTAATTTTGATCTATATGGATATTGTTGTCCACCCACCTACTCCACTGGCTCAAAGCAGTGTTTTTTATTTTGTCATTTTTTATGGATTTTCTTGTCCAAAACTTATGGGCCATTTAAGGCCCTAAATGACCTTTTTTGGCAATGACATAGTCCACTTAATGGAAAAGGTAGATTGGATGGACGAAATGTGTATTTTTCATCTAGATATTTCAAACATGCTATGGAGCGCTCTAAACAAAGATCGTATGCAAAATTTATGCTACCAAAAATTTGACACCATAACTAACCACCCTGAGGCCCACAAACATTTTTACGATTCATCTTCTAGGGTTAGGTTTTTTATGTTTATGATTTTTTGCCCCATTCTTATGATAAAGAATTCCCCTTTTCCTTCTTTTGTAATCAACTTGTGATGAATCAGCGTGGCTGCCACATCTCTTTTTATAGATATAGCTACCACCATTCTAGCTACTTTTATTTTACGATCTGTTATGTTTCATTCACTGCGTCGAGAGGCTTTCTACAGCCTAGTATGGGGGATATATTGTAATGTTACATAACATTATGTAACATTATGTCGGCTATAAATAATAAATAATTGAGTGCAATACTTAATAAGAGGTTTGCACCTCCA
>LPNX010271142.1:158731-202985 GCA_001517045.1 Pseudotsuga menziesii | reverse complement strand
TCCATCTTCTCCTCCCTACCCCTTTGCCTCCCCGCCCCTCTCCCCTTCGCTCACCCTCCCCACATCAGCTCATGGGTGATGCTTGTGCTCGAGAGAAGTGTTTTCATCCCCAATATTTGCTCTCGGGCTGGAGTTGTTAGGTTAAACGAGCAACATTAATAAAAATGAGGGAGAAATAAACACACCAAGCAACATTCAAGATAGACACACAATATACCCTCGAAACCCCATGTGGGGAAAACCAGCATCAATGAAGATCTTCATTACATGGCCAAAACCAGCCATCTGGGCCAAATGAGCTAGCCATCACTCACCTCCAGGCCTATTTACAATGGAGCCTCCTTAAGCCTTATAAAGGCTTAATCACATGCAATACCATGGGACAATACCATGGGCTACAACAAACCATGTGCCCAAACCATGTGCTAGACCTAACCACCTTTGACTCAATTCTGAGTCAAGGTTAACACATGCAATACCATGGGACAATACCATGGGATACAACAAACCATGTGCCCAAACCATGTGCTAGACCTAACCACCTTTGACTCGATCTCAAGTCAAGGTTAACCCTAACAATCCCCCTTTTAAACTTGACTTGGAGTAATCACCAACTCCCCTCAAGTATTTACTGAGGAATCTTACATACACCCCCCTATCACCTAGGTCTATCTCCCGACTTTACCAGTGAGTTAACAGGGGTATGCATGCCTTACCAGGTCTTACAGCCATATGCCTATTTACATGCAAACCGCTCCATTACATTTTTTTCATGTGCCTTCATGGTGACTACACCATCACCATCCGTTGCTTCATCCTCTCACTTTCCAAGCTCGCTTCCTTGCTCGTCTTTTGCCATGCTCCCTTTGTACCTATATCCAAACTCTGTCATTGATGTCCATATAAAGAAAAATCCATCTACCGGATTACATGGGTCATTGGCCGTTGTAACTGCCAGTTCTCTAGGAATTCTCTTCACATACATGGCTCATCAATCTTGGTCCCAAAACTGAGATTAAACCATCTCACATTTCTCCCACAATCGAAGACTCAACCTCTCCAATCCACATCAAGCTAGGCTACGAGTACACCTACCACCCTCGTACCTACCTAGTGGTTCATTCCACACTTGATGAAACATTCCTTCTTTGCGCATAAGAGGGATACCTTATGCTTTTAGCATCCAAAGAAATCCAAACTTTCCTACTGCTAAGTTTCACATGGACAAAAAAATTACTGCTAGGGTTTCGGGTACCACCGAACATGCACCCCACAATTTGATTCAACATAGAAACACCAACGAGCATAACCAAGCCAAACCATGGCTCTGATACCAATTGTTAGGATTATAATGAGCAACATTAAATAACAATATGCAAGAAAATAAAAATTGCAAGCAACATTCAAGATAGACACACAATATACCCTGGAAACCCCATGCGAGGGAAACCAGCACCAATGAAGATCTTCATTATATGGCCAAAATCGGCCATCCAGGCCAAGCGAGCTAGTCACCGCTCACCTCCAGAGGGAAGTGAAGGAGGGAGGGGGGAGGGAGGTGGGGGTGGGATGGGGGTAGGGAAAGGTAGGGTAAGTGGAGAGGGAGATAAGTTCAGGATGGGGAAAATAGAGGAGGGTGTGGGCACGTTGATGTATTTGTAACTTTGGAATGTATTCACTTGTATATCTTATGTATTGTACCACGATGTTCCTATCGGGAAGTATCCGTAATGTAATTGAGTCATGTCATACCCCGATGTTCCTATCAGGAGAATCAATAATGTAAAAAAGTCATGTAAATTGATAGAGGGCAACCCTCCTTATTGATCAAGGGTTAAATTCCCCACAGTTGTGGGGCACTAGGGTTGTTAGACTCTCCTAGAGAAGTCGGCCCTGATGAGTTAATGTAAGTCTAGTCATTAGTACCCTAGTTGTGGTTACTCAAGCCTACAAAACTGAGTTAGGATTACTCAAGCCTACATAACATATTCAAATATTAAGTGAATGAAATAATATAAATAGAGAGTGAGCCCTATCTATTTATCACACACACATTCACTCACTGGGGTGCATGAGTGAGAGAGGAAAAGCTCTCTCAAGTGAGAGAGAGCGAACAACTATTGTACATCATCTTTTCTATATTTGGGTTTTACTCCTACCATTGGTGCTCATTCTATCTCCAAGGAAGTTGCGGGGTTTTATCCTTTATGGTTTCCCTGAGGAAAATTCTTTGTGTCTCTTGTCTCTTGTGATTTTTGTTGTGCATGTTATTTTCTCGGATAAGATCCTAGATCATATTGCTTAAATGATAAAAATATAACATGGTATTAGAGCTAACCTGAGAAGAAGACACTGTGCAGCTGTAGAATCCATGGCTTCTTCCTTTTTGGGTCTCTCTCCACAATCCATCAGCAAAAGGAGGCTAGGATAACTCTCCATTGAAGGGTGCATCTTTCTGTCGAAGCAGAATTTGATTCTGGGCAATTTCAATTTTTGGGGCGGGAAATTAGCGCTTTTTATAGAAGAGGAATTTTTTAGTGAGCCCAGCATAGAATTTCTCTCCTCATAAAAATGTAAGTTTAGAGACCAAGGTTGAAGTTTTTGGTTGAGTGAAACTCTGGAAAATTCAAACCCTAGTTTGACCTCGAGCCTGAAAAACCCTAAAATACTAAAACTGGTAGCTTTGGTACATTTTCTATATCTTGCGATTGGAAAAGGATCAAGAGCTGAAACTTTCACAGGCTGAAGATAAATTTTTTATGTACCCTTTGTAAAATTTTCTGTCTCATATTTTCTATATTCTAGGAGATATCATTCCTCCAATTCAGGGTTCCACCCTCTTCCAATATTCATCCCTAAACAGGACACCTGGGTATAATTGCTATATATCAGGATACAAAGGTCCAAATGAAATTTCGCAAGATGTTCTATATAGAGAATAGACTATAATTTTTGTGGTAAAATTTTCAGACCCTGATGATTACACAGTGACACATGGCAGTCCATACAAGTTCACTATTCTGAACAGTTTTGAAATAAGTCACCTTAGGAAAAATCTCATAAGTCCAAATTGGTGAAACCAATTCTGGTAAAACCTTCGGTGTTGGAAAGAGTACATACTAGGTTACTACATTACAAAATTGTAGACACATAGGAGCAGTAATTTCAAAGATACTACAGAAATAGTATAAGGCATTTCTGCAGAAGAAATTGGTTAACTAGGGCTTCCTATTCCAGTAGCTTCCCTCCACTATTTTCAGAAAAGGACTACATTGGACAGATCACCTTGAATAGGTCTATATTTATATCCAATCAGAATTGAAAGATTCCAATTTTTGAAAATTAGGGTTTCCCTGACAAACCCTAGATCAGCCTGCTCCGGAACCAGGACAGACATTTCAAATCGGTAAGAACTAAGCTTTTGTTATTTACATTTGAGGTTCTCATTTCTAAATGACTAGTCATGCTAGCTTGATGACAAGCTTGGTGAAACTGACAAATTCCAAGCATGGAAGTATTGGATCTCACTGGTTCTTGAAGAAAATTAATTGGACACCTACATAAGTGGAGAGGTTCTACCTCCAGAGGGAGATGAGGCTAAAATCCTTACACAAGAAGAACTTGGTCAAGGCCAAGAAGATCATTGTTGATTCAATCATGGATCACCTTATACCACAAGTTTATTCCTTAAAGACACCTAAATAGATGTTTGATTCCTTGACCAATCTATTTTAATGGAAGAACATAAATCAAAAGATGACTTTGAGAAAACAGTTGAAGAATGTGAAGATCCAGAATGCAGAGACCATGCAGTCATACTTTACAAGGGTCTCTTAAATCAAAGAACAACTTGAAGCAGTAGAAGAAGAACTGGAGAATGTAGAAGTTGTGATAACCACCTTGAATGACCTCCCAGTATCATGGGATTCATTCATTCGAGGAATGTGTGCCAGAAGGAAGTGATTACTATCAGTAGACTCTAGGAAAAGTACACACAAGATGAAGCTCGACTCATAATAAGAGAAGAGAAGATGGGAGCAACTGAAGATCAAGCTCTCACCATCCAAAGAAGATCCCTCAAGTGATGAGGAATACGAAGGACTCAACTCTTGAAGAACCTCTTATCCATATTATCATTTGGATAATAAATGATGAATGAAGAAGATGATGAAGCTGAAGTCTCAAGAAGGAGTCTACCCACGAAACAAATAAACATAAGTATTCAATTGTCATTTCATGATATTATTTTGTTATGGATTTGTTTATATTCAGTTGACGTGTTATGCATGATAGAATTTTTGCATTAATGACAGTATACTACTAATATGCATGTGATGGGTAAGTAGCCCATGGTGCTATAAAACTCTCCATTGCTACTTATCTAGAATGAAAACTCTTTGCTGACATATTGGATTAGTGCACAATCTCAATGTTGTCTTGGTAGAGATGGAAGGCATCTAGAAAGTTTCCGTAAGATATGGATGAATGTTGTATTGGCTAAAATAGTTGCATGATTATATCTTAATGCAAAAGAATTTTTCATTATAAACATACCTTATGAAATTTTTCTAATCATACAACTAGTGCATTTGACTTGTAGGAAAGATCGCATACAATCACCTACAAGAAAAGAAGGATGATACTTGTTCAGAAGAACAAGTGATGACTGTTCAAGAAAGAATCCAAGATGAAGAATAATATGACGATACTTTCAAAGAAGAGATCTCACACAAAGTGCAGTTATGCAACACTGTTGAGTGACAACATTGATGCAAAGCCTTCCAGCTATTAATAAGTAGAGAAGAAGTAAGGGAAGGAGAGTACCAGTTCAAGAAGAATGATGTCTAGGATGTGGCATTGAGACCTAAAGGGAATTCCATAGTATCTTTCATATGGATCTACAAGATCTAGCATGCAGTAGATGACAACATCATAGGATACAAGGTAGGATTCGTAGCACGAGGCTTATCATGAAAAGAAGGCATAGACTATGAAGAGACATTTTCATCCAGTGGGAGTTTAGGCACATGACAGACAGACTCATGTGTGCAAATTAAACAATACCTTGTATGAGCTCAGAAGACACCCATGGGATAACACATACATGAGGAGCTTGATGAAGGTCTTAACCTTTGCTACAAGGTTGAAGATAAAATCCTATAGAGGATGACAAGCTCACAGATGGGTGTGAGAAGAACAAGATAGAGGATCTTGGTATCCAGTGACCCTAGATGGATACATAGAATAATAGTAGCAGAGGAAGCTACCTTCCACTCTAGTATAGGATACATAGAGTACGAAAGGAAGAGGGAGAATAATGCTCCGCTTTAGAGGGAGTGACTATAGAATATCCTGAGGTTTGACATGGTATGAAAGGGTGGACAGATTACTGATGACTATAGGATTTACCTTTGCTTCAAGGTTGAAGGTGGAAGACCAATGATGCTCTTGTTACATGTCGATGACTTGTTCCTGACAGGAAAAGAGGAACTCATTAAAGTTGCAAGAAGGATACTTGCTGTTGAGTTTGAGATGAAGGACTTGGATATGATGCACTACTTTCTAGGCATAGAGGTATGGCAGAATGTTGATGGAGTATCCCTAGGAAAAGGGAAGTATGAAGTAGAGATCCTGAAGAGGTTTAGGATGATGGACTACAAGGCCATGACCACACCTATTTCATCGAACCTGAAGCTATTGAGTGTTGCTTCATCATATTTGGTTGATGCCACGATGTATCGTCAAATGATTTGTTCCTTGATGTACCTGATGAATACAAGACCAGATATTTTCTTTGTTGTGAACACATTGAGCTAGTTCCTCACAGATTCAAGACCTGTTCACTTGATTGTTGTAAAGCATATTCTGAGGTACCTGAAGGGTACAGTTGATTATGGGCTCAAGTATCAAGTGAATCAGAAGACTAACCTGGCAATTTATGTGGATTCAGATTGGGCAGGAAGTGCCATTGATAGGCAGAGCACTTCAGGGTGTTTCTTTAGTATGGGATCAGGTATGTTCTCGTGGTTTAGCAGGAAGCAATCCATTGTGGCACTGAGTACAGCCGAAGCAGAATATGTTGCATCTTGTTCGGCTAGCTATGAGGTAGTGTGGCTTAGAAAGCTACTATATGATTTGATTGATCTACAGTCATATGCTACTTGCATATATTGCGACAACCAGAGTTGTGTGAAGTTGTAAGATATAAGTACTAAGCCTTTATTACATGGTTGATGTGTTCATCCCATGGTAAGATATAAGTGCTTAACCTTTCTAACATGGTTGATGTGTTAATCCCATAGTCAGATGTGAGTGTTGGGCCTTTCTGACATGGTTGATGTGTTCATCCCATGGTCAGACGTGGGTGTTGGGTGTGCCTTTTTGACATGGTGGTGGATGTGTTCCTCCCATGGTCAGATGTAAGTGCTGGGAGGGAATTTTTGACTGGGTCATATATAAGCGTTGAAGAAGACCTACCTAGAGGCTAGGCCTACAACCAACATGAAAAAGGGTTGGCTCTATAGAACTTCCTATGACATTGAAAGATATCACCAGTTGATCATGATAGTGGAAGTAATGATGATGATGATCCATTGATGATCTAGCTTTGATGATGATCTAGTGATGATCTATATTTCATGATGATCGAGTGATGATCCAGCTTTGATGATGATTGAGACTTGATCCAGAGAAGAAGACCTGTGCTGACGGATTGTGTCAAGAGAATACCTTCCTAGTTAATAGGAATTGTGGATGTATTTCTAACTTAGAAATGTATTCACTTGTATATCTTATGTATTGTACCCCAATGTTCCTATTGGGAAGTATCAGTAATGTAATTGAGTCATTTCATACCCCGATGTTCCTATCGGCAGAATCAATAATGTAAACAAGTCATGTAAAGTGATAGAAGGTAACCCTCCTTATTGATCAAGGGTTAAAGTCCCCACATTTGTGGGGCACTAGGGTTGTTAGAATCTCCTAGAGAAGTCAGCCCTAGTGATTAAATGTAAGTCGAGTCATTCGTACCCTAGTTGTGGTTACTCGAGCCTACATAACTGAGTTAGGATTACTCGATCCTACATAACAGAGTCAAATATTAAGTGAACAAAAGAATATAAATAGAGAGTGAGCCTCTCTATTTATCACACACACACACACACACACTCACTAAGGCTCATGAGTGAGAGAGGATAAGCTCTCTCAAGTGAGAGAGAGAGAGAGAGAACAGTTGTTGAGATCATCTTTTCTGTCTTTGGGTTTTACTCCTGCCATTGGTGCTCATTCTATCTCTGAGGAAGTTGCGGTTTTTGCTCCTTTATGGTTTCCCCGAAGAAAATTCTTTGTGTCTCTTGTCTCTTGTGATTTTTCATGTGCATGTTATTCTCTTAGATAAGATCCTAGATCATATTGCTTAAATGATAAAAATCTAACAGGGCGCAGAGGGCGAGGCAGCGAGGTGAGGGGAGGGAGGGAGGCGTGAGTTTTTAGTTTTAAATTTTGTTTTTGTTATTTTTCTAATTTTAAATTTCATTTATATGGTTAAAAATTTTAAATATGATGATTTTTTTATATTTTTTATTTTGTTTTAAAATTTTGTTTTAATCTTTAATATTTTTGTTTTTTTGTTTTTTTTTAATGTTTTTTCAAAGTTTTTCTTTTATAAATAAAAATGGTTGTTTTTTTTTAGTTTTACATTTCTTAAAAAAATATTAAAAAGGGTAACATTTTTTGAATTTTTTTTTCAATTGTTGTAGACTTTGTTTATATTTTTTTATTTCTTTTAATTTCTGTACAAATTTTCTAATGTTATAATTGATTTTGATATTTTTTTAATTTGTTTTTTATTGAATTTGTTTTAGTGACTTTTTTAAAAATTTAACCTCAAATAAAACGGAGGATGATTTTAGGAGGCCTATACTAGGGGTTAATTTAGGGTTTCTATTGCAATGAAACCATGTATGATTACCAAAAAAATGCAATTTTAGCCCCCTTTCCCCAAAGTGGTGACACTTGTAATACCAGTTTCCAAAAAGGAGGTAAAACAACTACTAAATGTGACCTCGAAAAAATGAGAACTCATGTGGGTGCTTGTTCTTGTTTTATAGTATACTGCGTTCAAGAAGTTTCCCTTGGCAAAATGGTGGTACAATGCACATTTCCATACTTCATGAAAAATGTCACAATTTATGGAACTTTGTGGTTATCATCCTCTTTCCATCACATCATGCTTGAAAGAGAAAGCTAAGGTTCATGCAGTGGGGGATCACATAAAGCATCAACAAGAGGTTATCCACTATTGAAAGATAACTTAGCTATAGCACAAAACGGGATGAAACAACAATCATATCAAGATTGTAGTGAAAGGAAATTTAAAGTGGGGGATTGGGATTTTTTAGGCTCCAACCATGCAAACATATGTCTCTCAAGTAGAAAAGGAAAGAAATTTTTTTTAGCACGTACTATGGTCTTATAAGGTGTAGGCTACAACCATACAAATATATGTCCCTTAAGTAGAAAAGCAATGACAAGAAATTAGCACCCAAGTACTATGTTCCCATAAGGTGTTGTACAGGATTGTAATTATGGCTTATAGGACTTGCCTCTAGATTCACATGTACATCTAATATTCCATGTCTCTTTCTTAAAAAAGGTAATGAGTGAAAATATCCTAGTCCATATTATTTTATCAAATATTGATGAAGAACAGAATTTGATACAAGAGCCTGAAATATTACTTAACACGAGGATTATGAAACTACAAAATCAAGCAATTACTAAATGCCTCATAAAGTGGGAGAACTTTCCAATAGAAGAGGCAACATGGGAAGATGTGTTCTTCATGTAGAAACATGCATAGCTAATCAAGTGTTGAAGACAACACTTATCTAAAGGGGAGGGGCAAGTTAATCCCTATATATCGTGACATTAAATTATATTCTTGTATTAATATTTTATTTCATGGTCGAATAGGACCTTACTTGTAATTGTATGGCCGAATAGAATTGTAAGTGTACATTTGTATCCTATATATATATATATATATATATATATATATATACACCAAAGCGACCTAGTTTTAATATTATCTCATCTTGTCTTGTGCATTTGATACATTGTATAAGGAGGTTACTCCCTCGAGGAGGCTTCTTATTCATGTATTTGTTTCATTCTCAAGGCATTGGGTTACTCTTTCTTTCTATTTTCATGTTATTTTGGGAATTTTATGCATAACAATACATATATTATATTTATGACCATTGGGTTGAAGTGCCATGTTTCTCCTTTAACATGGAAGTTGAGCAGGTGACCTCCTTTAACTTGAAATGACATTAGATCTCTTGAAATGACATTAGATCTCTTGAAATGTTGAAAACTCTCTTAATAGATAGCTTCTTCTAGTATTGTAATGAATATGTTCCAACAAACATTTGTACAGATGTTTTGATCTCTCACATGAATTTTTATGTCCCATCGCTTTCTCCTTTCAATGAACTATATTATTTGAATCTAATGTGGATCTAGATGATTTTGTGTAGAACAAGTCAAAGAAATAAAATGCCACACTCATAATAGATCTAAGAGGAAATTTTCAACTCTTTGTATTCATGCATATCTTGTGAATATTTTAGATCATATTAGTCTTTTATAACTGAGCCAAATATGGTGGCATCAATAGGTCATGGAAGAAAATCAAACCATACAGTATCTCATATGGTGGCATCAATAGGTCGTGGAAGAAACTCAAACAATACATTATCTCCTTTTTGGTTGACTAGTATGGCAACTCAAATAGAATAAAATTCGGTGGATTACATACAACAAATCCTTTACCAATTGTGGCTTTACCAACATGACATTGTCCTCCCTCACGCAAATTCACTTATTTGATGGTGGCTCACTTGATAGTGATGGAATATCCCTTGAATACAATAATGGATTTTCTAAAATGTTCTTAAATAATTAATGCATGGTGAAGATTCACAGTACGAGTCCCTTCACATGCTATAAGAAAAAAAATATGCATCGAATGGATGCTTGATTTGCTAATTCAAACTCAATATCACACAGTGGAAATCTCAAAATAAATTACAATAACTTACACTAATGTTGAACTTATCATATATGGGTATGAAAAATAGTGGATGAGAAAAATATAGGTCTTCTAGATAATTTTTTTTTCATTGAGAAAAGAGTTATACTTGGTATTCATTGAAGAATCAAAGTAAACATAAATTTTTATAGTGATTGGAAATCGATCGATCTAATGCTCAACAGCTTAATTCTAAACACATTAAGAATTTATATACAAACAACCTTTTGACAAGGTCATCATTAACAAACCAAAAAACACTACAAAAAAAGTAGGCAAAAGTGAAACCCTATAACAGGTCCTCCCAGAAGAGAGATAAAACCAACAAAAACTACTCAAAAGAACAAAAAATAAAGAGGCCCTAGAAAGATACCAATAGAGCCGAGCATGAATGAAAATTGAAATTAGCAAGGTGTCCAAGACAAAACCAAAAGAATCCCTAAGAGAAGTAGGGGAAAAAATACCAACATCCCAAACAACACCACCACCATCGCTGCCACACCATGTCATTAGGACTGTCATCGAGGGAGAGAGCCTCTGCCACCAGAAGACCATGACACCAAGACCCTCGGAGGGTCGCTTCCAGAACCATTGCTCCATCCTTTCCATCATGTAGGGATACATCACCATCCCCACAAGATAGTCATTGTTGCACATGAGAGAAGCTTGACGTCGGATACAAGAGCACTACAACCACTTCCAACGGCCATAACCACGGGCCACTCCAGACCAAGACGCAGAGCCATTATCTCCATAGAAAATTAATGGGATCCTATTTCCACATGAATCACAGCCATCAAAAAATCTCAAACAACCCCTCATTACCAAGCGTTGCTCAAGAGACAGGGGGAGGGAGGTTAGGGAAGGAACCTAGCTGTTATGAGTAAAACAAATTGCCGATTGTTCTCAAACCCTAGTTGCAGAGCTCCCAGACATGGGTTTTTCTATGATATTCATCCTATAATTCTCAGAAATCCATGACCTTCTAGATACTCATATATGAGTTTCACTCAATTTGTTGATCTTGGGCCAACTTGTGAGTTTTTTCTCTTTTTTTGGAAATGGACTTTATGGTCTATAGGAGACAGGGACAAATAAGTTGTATAAGTTTCAAATAGCATTAGAGAGATATCTTAGAAAATGGGGCCTTGCACATGGTACATATGTGCAAATGGATTGTATAACACACATAGCATGCTAAAGATAGCTCATAAAAGGGGGGAGATATTTCTATCATGCTAACCATTATGTATACCCACAAAATATATGAATAAGTAAGGAACCTCAAAATGCATATTATACTAACTGAGATGGACCAGATTAATCATATTTGTTTGAGGTTGATCTAAGGTAATACGAGAAACTCTAATAAAAAATAACCCAAGGAATAAACATGATCAAATAATTATTTAAAAAAGAGACCAATTAAGCCTTATGTAGACACTAAACCTCAAATGAGGAAAACACATTCATATCAATAAAACTAGACAAGCGATTAACCAAGGTAATGAGTCACTATATGAAGGAAAGTCATCTTTGGATGTTGTATATGGGTGCACTAAATGCTACATTCATGTATTACATTTTTGAGCATTGATCCACCTTATTTGATTGTAAATACAAATTACATTGAACTTAGGCAACAAATTAACCAAGGTAATGAGTCTTAAGATGGAGGTAATTCCTATTAGAGGGGAAGTGGTTGTGGTTGAGTGATTATCTCAACTCATACAACAACATCTATTAATAACTAAATGTCTAATTACTTTTAACATTTGACATGAATAAACCTAATGCAACAAGTGAATAGTAAGAAAGTGCATGTCAAAGGATTTCGACCATTAGAGAGTAAAGAGTTTTTAAAAAAAATGGTTTTCTAACTTTTTTTTTTACACATTATTGTTGATTATTTTAATGGGTACTTTGATTTCTAGTTTGAAAGTATACTTATGGTTAGGAAATGAAAAACAATTTAGATCATTTTAATGGGTAATTTAAATGATGATTTTACTTTGTTCTAGGGCTAGGGAAATAGATGGTAAAACAATATTTAAATCATATTTAACTATATGATTAGGTTAAAAGTGAGATGAGACACAACAAAGTAAAAACATGAGAGATGATAATAATATAAATATTGGATAAAAAGTTATTAAATTAGTGGTTGAAATCAACTAGAGTTTATTCACCTATTGTTATGGGAAATTTTAAGAACTCATACTTATTTAAAAGTGTATAAACTTTGGTGAATCTTACCAATTTTTAAAATGTCAACTATAATATAGTTGGTGATATTTTTATAAAAAATATCAAATTCTAAGTATTTTATATAGTTTATATAATAATGTGACAATTTTTAGACTGAAAAATTTTACCCCATCAAAATTGGTCGAAACAAGGCTTCAAAAAATGCAAATTTGTAAACACAAATTGAAAAAAAAAGGAAAAATAGCCCATGGGATTAGTTTCACCCATAAAAATTTGCTTTCCTATCATGGTATCGAGTGTCAAGATCCTCCTTGAATCTATTTATAATAATGTTTCCAAAACAACAAGACATATACACCAAAAACACTAAATCCACTAAGTGTTTATATGAAAAGAATATTACCAATTGACAGATCAAGTCATCCATCAAATATAAGGTATTATCCTCGTAATAAGTGTTACAATCCTCCTTTTATAGGGATTGAAATTATTCAAGAGAAACCTCACCAGGTAAAACCCTAGGTCCAACTCAAGAGATGGTGACAAAAGGAAGGAACCAAACCAAAGAGAAGCAAACTAATGTGGTCATGCCCTTGTTTGTAATGTCCCCATTCATCTATTTGACTAAAGGAGTGGGTATTTATAAATTTTGGGTTTTTTAACTTCTCCCCATGGGCCATAATACGAATTCATAAATAAGAAATGCATGAGTAAATTCATGAATGCAAAACACAACAGAATTTAAAACTCTATCTGCACATGTATCATGCATAAACAAGCATATGACATGCAAAAAATAAAATCATTCCATATTCATTTACAAAGAGAATACATATATTTAAACAAGAATATCCAAGAAATGGGTTATGTCTGAATGATCTTCCATCCAACCATAGGTATCAACTGCAAATACCATCCCCAAGATGGGCTATGAGGCCACTAGGAAAAAGGAAACATTTATAAGATTCTCTCTGTCAGCCCAAAACCCATTTATTCTCATTCTTATCAAAACTTCCCACCTCTAAGCATTTATATGGATCTCACTTAGTCATCCCATCCATGACACTCTTTTCTACTACCCTACACAACACAAGGACAACATTTCCCTTCATTGCTCCACAATTCCCTTTAGGATATCCAACCTTTGCAATGCTTAGAAAGAGTCCAATATGTTGTATGTTGTTAGAGAACCTCGTGTAACCTTAATGCATGGATTCTCTAGCATGCAAAAGTAGAAAAACATAATAGGTAAAGTTTCTTATATTTTCCAGCCTCTTTTCTCACCTACAACCAATATCTTTTCTCTAATTTGTGCACTTCTCCTTCCAAATTAAAATTTTTGGTTATTGCATAGTATGGTAATGGAAATGAAAATTGAATGAACAATGTAATGTCCCTAATCACCTTGATGGCCTTTTGAGGAAACATGAGACTTCTTGGAATGACCAAACTGAATTTTTCTTTCCTCCAATATCTTCAGATTATACACTTTGCTTTGACCAAATTGATCATTAGAGTGACCTTAATCTCTCTTAATTAGATCCTTAATCAACTTTATAATAAATATTAACGGCTCAACCATATTTCTCATCCTTTCTAGGATGATACGATGTTTCATTTCTGAATCTGATTATTTTGACGTCCATACAGTCGGGAGTGAAAAATCGACACTCAAAAGTTGTCTTGTAGAGCTTCTATTTCAAGTTTTGTATTCCACATTTTGTATAGTCAAGAATCATCAGTCAGCGTGTGAAAACAACTCTGCCCCAGAACCTCCTTGACTTGTTAACTCTGATGTTTTCAACATCAGCATTCGAAACTCAGAATGCATAATGGTTTCCCAACATGCACCCTTCGACCTACCGACTCTGACGTTTTCAATATATGTACAGTCGAGGGTTAGAATTAGACACTGCAACCCAAATTCTAACAACTTTCTTCTGAATTCCACATTCCAACATTTTCCCATAACCTTTCTGACATCAAGAGTCAAAATTCGGCACATCGGCACGGTCATCGACAACTCCAATTGAATGCAACTCAATGATCAACGGTCAAGATGGCTCCAATCTTTACTATCCAACACTCAGCCAATTTTTCAATATTTCTTCCATTGTTTTTATTCAATGGTTTTGGCCATGGAAACTCTATGAATTTCTTTACAATCTGGAGGTGAATTCTTTGGCTCATCCAACACACAACCAAGGAGATTCAAGTTCTATCATTCCAATTCAAATTATTATCACCAAGTCCTACCAAAACACGATTTCGACATGAATATGGCCTTCTTATTTCCTATTATGTTTTCATCAAAATGTAAGGACACTTGCATAAGCCTTCAATCATGTAGAAAAAGTGTTTAAACACTTCATTTATGTGTTTTAGGAAGACCTAAGCATAATAAGGCACATACATCCATTCATTATGTTCTAGTTCAATGCATAGGGACATTAAATCCCAATAACAAAAACCCAAACCTTGAATGTATCCAAGACTTATACAAGTGCAATGAAACATAAATAATAGAATGCATAAGGAATCTACAAAGGAACCAATACATAAGAAACCTTGTTCATGACAACAAAGAATTCATACTACCCATAGACAAGAAACCTTATTCATGACAACAAAGAATTCATACTTTATTTGTCCCTATTACACATTCGTAGAACTTCCAGGATTTGTGCAAGGTTATCAAACATACACAACCAAGAATGTAACTGAGCTACAACAAAATTCCATGTATAATCTAATGTGTTCATCACAGTCTAGCAACAATCAATTCATGTATGAATAAGATTGTAAATTACATGCATAAACACAATATCCCATGCACATATATGTATGTAACTCATCTCAAGCAAAGGACAAACAACTTAATGAACAATTCAAGATATCATTTCATATCATTCAACCATGAATACTCATTCATTCATCACATAACCATTATGGGAATTAACACATTGGAATACTTGTCTTTTGGAATTTAAACCGTCCAATCAACGTGTTATGTGGGTGCGACATCCCAACCAACAATAGGTCTCTTCCTAGCCTATATTATTTTAGAAATCATAGACCACCCTCAAGTTGGGATCTGTTATCTACTGAGTATCTCGTGATCACTCACAGCACTGCACACCAACTCTAAAGCTAATCCAACACTTACTTGGGTTTATCAAGCCAACAAACATGTAATTATAACATTGTCAAACCAGTGTATTCATCCATGAAACTATGGCATCGCAATGGTCTCATACACTCTTGGAACCCTCTTATCCTCCACACACAGTTGAGGATGGATCCCTTCTCTTCCTCCCCATTACCTCGGGTGTTTCCTTCCCTCAATTACTGTCATGATTAGGTATAGAAGGTCCCAACAACTAAAACAATAGAGATATTTCCTTCATGACCCCTCCAATTCATAGGGATTCTTAGAATAATCACACACACAGGTTTACAGTGGTATTCGCGTAGGGCTCAAGATGAAAATCACATAGAGAATGCATATTGCTACATGCAAAGTTCGAATGGAATGGGATGAGTGAATGAGTGGAATGGACCATGGATGAATGAGGATGGGTTTCATTTTCTCCACACAATCCCCCTAGATCGAGTTCCCATGCACATGTTTACTTCTCAACCAATCAGCGACACCCCATAGCATCATTTCTTTTGTGCACATTAAATTGGCAGCCTCCCATGCATCCTCACTTTGTCAACATGGTTAAATGCCACTTTAGGGAATTAATGAAGGTAGTTCATGACATTAATGGCATAGGGGTTTTGACCAACACACTTGGAAGGAAAGGGTCAAACCCCTAATTCCCCTCACACCTACCTAGTGGATAACATACCCCCATATTTCACATTGCCCCCATATCCAGCCTCTTGGTGATTTTTTTATTAGCTTGGTGAATATTTACATGTTTTTACATTGTCCATGCCCTACTAGCACATGGTGTATCAACCTAGCTTACTTTCCTTCATAAACAATCCATTCACTAATGAGTCCTTGGCCTTGAGCTCCATGTTAGGAATCCATGCTAATACATTTTTATCATTTACATGATTTTTTCCAATACATTATGAAGGTAAAACTAGGGCATTCCAATCCACTCCCCCTTAAAATAACACTTTCCTCACTGTTGCAGTACTTAGGGATATTTACATATTGTTTACATATATCAAAATTTACAAAATATAGAAGGTATGTCTGGCATTGCATCCCTTTAACTTGGATTTCCAGGACCAAGTCCTTTGTCCTCTACATGTGATTCCAGTTGGCTTTGACCTTCCAATTCCACATGAGAACTGCTTATTGTAGCATATCCCATGCATGTCTTCAATTGCATTGGCAATGCCTTCATCTCCTAGCTACTCACATGATGAATTTCTTTCACTACGTCAACATCCATTGGATCTCTGTCAAATCTTCAATTTCCCATATTAAACTTTTTAGGATAGCCACATGTCCAACTGACATCTTCATGGTGTCTTCAAGGTCCTTGCATTCAGAAATACTTGGGCTCAATAATAAATTAATTCACATGTCAAATTTTCCCCACAGAACTCATCCCTTACAATATTTTCAAAGCAATAGCCGAAGCATATAGACATGTATTTTCATATTAAATGATAAAGAAGATGCAAGTAAACCAAACACTTATTTGTAGAAGCATCTTCATGTATCTCCACAAGTATGTGGATTTTGACCTCAGACAATTATGGCACCCATAAGACCTGCCCCACCCAACACAAGGATGATACCTCTTCTCTACTATATAGTCCCTCCAGAATACCCACCTTTTCTAGTTCTTTTACAGATGTGCATCAAAAGGTAACCATGTTTCTATAAGTCTTGGATCAGCTGTGCATTCCATCATTTCGAATCTTGTAGGTCAAGCGTAACAAAATCATTAAAATAATCAATTAATCACTCAAATGACTTGGAAGGTTCATGCTTTATCCAAAATATTTTTACACATTTCATTCTTTCCCAACATACATATGAACCCATTCATATTCATCCTTTTGTAGGAATTTAACTAATTCACCAATCACAATTTATTTCAAGCAAAAATAAACACAATTGACTTTTAGTTGTAGCATGCATTTAACAAATGTTTTGTTTCTAGAATGAAACAATAAAAAAAGAAAGAAAAGAGAAGAGTAATAGTCACCCCCCCCCCCTCTTATTCTTGTTTCTTGGCCTCTTTCACTTCAAGTGTGAATGCTTAACTCGCCCATTCCTCAATTTGGTGAGAACATTTAATGTCTATGGTCTTTCCAAGGCTTCACAACCAGTGTATTTTTCATGGCATGCCTACAAAAACTTAACTTCTAGGACCATCCCAAGTCCACTAGCAACATTTTTCATTTTTTATCATGTTGAGATTTCCAGTATAGTCACATGTCCAAATGCATCCTTAAGATTCCTTCAAGATTCTTTGCTTCCATCATTACCTAGGTTTCAACAAAGAAACAACAATGTATTAGATTAACTATCATAAGAATTAGCATATACACATGAAATTATACATCAAATAAAATAATAAAGTTCATGAAACCAAATACTTATTTGTATGAGTTTCTTCAGGTTGTTCCACGTGCTTCCTACTTCACTTTACAAGCCTTGGATCACCTGTGGGTATAATAACGAATGTTTGTCCAGCACACAAGTTGTGCCACAACATTCAATTCCCACCCATTGCACTGACTAGATTTACTAGGAATTTATGGTGCTAATCCAATCCCATACCTAGTTTACCCTCTGCATTACCAAGACAACACTTATGTATAGGTCAATAGTGTTGATGTAATTGTAACTTCAGAATGTATTCACTTGTATTTCTTATGTATTGTACCCCGATGTTTATTCCGAGATGTGTCTGTAATGTAATTGATTCATGTCATGCCCCAATGTTCCGATCGGTAGGTTCTATAATGTAAACAAGTCATGTCAAGTCAATGTGGGTAACCCTCCTATTGTTCAAGGGTTAAATTCCCCGCAATTTCGGGGCACTAGGGTTGTTAGACTCACTTAGTGAAGTCAGCCCTAGTAGGGTTTAGTCAAGTCGGGAATTAGTATAAATAGAGAGCTATCCTCTCTATTTATCATACACTCTCTCACACACAGTTGTAGCACATAGCTGAGGAAGAAGAAGACATTGGGGCTAGGAAGAAACAAGGTTACTGATGTCGGGAGATCATCTTACTATTTCAGGTTTTTCTTTTGGTGTTGATTCTATCACTGATAAATTTGCGGGGTTTTCTCCATTTATGGTTTCCCCAAGGAAAAACATTTTGTTCATTGTCTCTTTTGTTTGATTGTTGTGCTTGTTATTCTCTCATTTAAAGATCCTAATATAATGATAGCTTAATGTTAAAAATCTAACATGGTATCAGAGCTAACCTGAGAAGAAGACACTGTGTAGTTGTGGGAACTAGGGCTTCCTAATTTGTGGATCTCTCTCCACAATTTTTTAGCAAAATAAGGTTGGAATAACTCTCCTCCCTAGGGTGAATCTTTTTGTCGAAGCAGCATCCAATTTTGAGGTTTTCAGTTTTGGACCCGACACTGCTACCGGAAATTAGGGCTTTCCACAGAAGTGGAATTTTTCAGTGAACCCATGCCTGGATTGATCTTCTACCCAAAATCAAAGTTTAGAGATCAATATCAAAGCATTTGTTTGGGAAAAACTCCAAAAAAGAAAAAACCCTAATCTGCTCCTCAACCAACACTGTAGAATTTCAGCTCCAAATCCAGATCCGACATCTTGACCTAGTAAGATCTAAATCTTTTGTATTTCCATTTGAGGTTCTCAGTTAAGATGTCTCATCACACCAAGCTTGATGAAAATCTTGAGGGAGCTAACAACTTTCGATCCTAGAAGTATAGGATCTCCATGGTCCTGGAAGAAAATGAGTTGGACTCCCACATCCATGAGGAGGTTCCAGTTCCAGAAGGAGATGAGGCTAAGGCCTTACACAAGAATAATTTGGTTATGGAAAAGAGGATTATTGCTTATTCAATCAAGGATCACCTCATACCACAGGTGTCCTCCCTCAATACATGCAAACCTATGTTTGATGCCCTAACCAAACTGTTTGAAGGGAAGAACATAAATCGAAAGATGACTCTAAGGAGCCAGTTGAAGAATGTAAAGATCTAGAATGAGGAAAGCATCCAGTCATACTTCACAAGGGTCTCCCAAATCAAAGAACAAATTGAAGTAGTAGGTGAAGAAGTGGAGGATGCAAAAATTGTGATGACAATCTTGAATGGTCTCCCTAGGTCATGGGATTCTTTCATCCAAGGAATCTATGCTAGGAAGAAGTTAGTCAAGTTTAGTAGACTGTGTGATGAATGTTCACAAGAAGAAGCTCGAATATTAGCTCAGGAATAAAATATGGGAAGTGAATATCAAGCTCTCATAGTACACTCCAAGAAAGGAAGAAGGGAAAATCATCATCACCAAGGTAAGCATTCTCATCAAAAAAGAAGGGATCCATCCAAACTCAGATGTTATACATGCGATGAAATAGGACACTTTGCTATAAGTTGTCCCATGAATAATAATGGATCCAAGAAGAAGAAGAACTCCAAAAGAAGACATCATGGTCACACTGCTGAGGATGATGATCCTCCCAGGAAGAAAGTAAAACAAGAAAGTGAAGACTCTTCAACTGATGAAGAATATGTTTTGATCTCCACTCTCATGGGAACTGTCACTCATGGAAGCAAAGATTGGCTTATTGACAGTGGGGCTTCCAAACACATGACAAGATTCAAGGAATCTTTTGAGAAACTATCCGAACATAATTCACCCCATAAGGTGAAACTTGGGGATGACTACCAATATCCCATAAAAGGTAGTGGTGAATCCTCCTACAAGCTAGACTCTAGAAAGTCTATGAAAATGAAGGATGTCTTATTTGTACCAGGACTAAAGAAGAATATTCTCTCCATATTGGCACTGGATGCAAAAGGGATGAGGGTTGCATTTGTAGATGGCCAAGTCCTCATGTGGCCAAGAGGAAAGACTATTGATGATGAAATAGTAATTGGAGAATAAGAAGGAGGATTATACAAATTGAAGGGCCATCCAAAAAACGATTTGGTCCATGACACAGTAGAGCCAAATGAACTTTGGCACAAAAGGCTTGCACATGTGCACTATAGAGCAATACCACTTGCAAGCAAAGCTGTTGAAGGTCTTCGAGAAATTCAAGCAAAACATGAAGGAGTCTGCAAAGGATGTGTGAAAGGAAAGAATACAAAGAATACATTTCCAAGTAGCGAGAGAAAGGCAAAAGGAATCTTGGAAATCATCCACTCAGATGTATGCAGACCAATGTCATCAAGTTCACTAAGCGATAATGTATACTATGTTTCTTTCATTGATGATTATTCTAGGAAGACATGGATTTACTTCATGAAGAACAAAGATGAAGTTTTTAGCAAGTTCAAGGAATTCAAAGCCTTGATAGAGAACCACACAGAAAATAAGATCAAGACCTTTCGATCAGATAATGGCGAAGAATTCACGTCAAATGAATTCAAAGACTTATGCAAAGATTCAAGGATTAAGAGGGAGTTATCAACTCCGTATAATCCACAATAGAATGGGGTTGGAGAAAGGAAGAATAGAACTATCATGGAAGCTGCAAGAGAAATGCTTCATGATCAGGATCTTCCCATGCATCTATGGGCAGAAGCTTCCAGAACAACAATCTATGTATAGAACCATACTCCACATAGAGTACTTGAGAACAAGACTCCTGAAGAAGTCTTTTCCAGCAAGAAACCAGAAGTCAGCCATCTCAAAATATTTGACTGTCCAGTGTACATACACATTCCAAAAGAAAAAAGAAAAAAGTTAGATCCTTCAGGAAAGAAAAGTATATTTGTGGGATACTCTGAAAGCTTGAAGGCTTACAAAATATAGTTCCCAGTATTCAAGAAGATCAACATCAGCAGGGATGTGACATTTGATGAAGACTCGGCTTACAACAAATCCAGAAAGAGACCTGCTGAAGATCCTGAAGAATCAGAAGCACCTAGAACTCATGACACAACCATGAACGAAATAACTCATGAAGAAGATCGATAATTTGAAGAACCACAAGAACCTATAGATCCACCTTAGGAGAAGAATCCTCACAAGAGGAAACCTACTGGGGTACGAGAAGTTATCCAAGGTGTAGAAAGATATGGGACTCCATAAGAGAATCATGGAGAAAGGAAGAGGACCAGGTCTTGCTTTGGGTATGTAGCTTTATTGTGTGACTTTATCAATAAATAACCTTCCAATTATGAAGAAGCACCCGAATGGAAAGAATGGAAGGATGCTATGATCGAAGAGTATCAATCGATCATGAAGAATGATGTTTGGCATGTTATTCCAAGACCAGAAGGGAAGTCGGTTATAACTTCCAAATGGATCTACAAGATCAAGCATACTGCACATGGAAGCATAGAGAAATATAAAGCAAGATTCGTAGCTCATGGCTTCTCACAGAGATAAAGAATAGACTATGAAGAAACCTTTGCACCTGTAGCCAGATACACTTCCATTAGATCAGTACTTTCTCTGGCTATAGTGATGAAATGGAAGATACACCAAATGGATCTCAAGACTGCTTTCTTGAATGGTGTAGTAGAAGAGGAAGTGTATGTAGAGCAGCCACTCGAGTTTGAGACACATGACCGAGAGTCTCATGTGTGCAGATTGAAGAAAGCCCTGTACAGTTTGAAACAAGAAACTAGTACATGGTATGGTAGAATTGATGGCTTTCTATCTAGTTTGGGCTTTACCAAGAGTAAAGTAGATTCCAAAATTTACTACAAGGTTGAAGATGGAAACCCAGTGATGCTCCTACTATATGTATATGATCTGTTTATAACAGTTATGGATGGGTTGATTGATGATATGTAGAGAAAGCTTGCTGCTGAGTTAAAAATGAAGGGCTTGGGTATGATGCATTATTTTCTAGGAATGGAGGTGTGGCATAATGCAGATAGAATCTCCCTCGAACAAGGGAAGTATGCAGTAGATATCCTGAAGAGGTTTGGGATGATGGACTGGAAGGCCATGTCCACACCTATGGCATCGAACATGAAGCTATTGAGTGATGCTTCATCAGAAGCGGTTGATGCTATGATGTATCGTCAAATGATTGGGTCCTTGATGTACCTAACCAACACGAGACCAGATATTTGCTTTGGTGTGAAAACCTTGAGCCAGTTCCTGACAAATTCGAGACATGTTCACTTCATTGCTGCAAAGCATATTCTGAGGTACCTGAAGGGTACAATTGATTATGGGCTCAAGTATGAGGTGAATCAGAAGATTAACCTAGAGGGTTATGTTGATTCAGATTGGGCAGGCAATGCCATCGATAGGAAGAGCACTTCAAAGTGCTGCATCAGTATGGGATCAGGTGTGATCTCTTGGTTTAGCAGGAAGTAATCCTATGTGGCACTAAGTATAGCTGAAGTAGAGTATGTCACAACTTGTTTAGCTAGTTGTGAGGCAGTATGGCTGAGGAAGCTACTATCTGATTTATTTTATATCAAGATGGATGCTACTTATATACATTGTGACAACGAGAGTTGCGTAAAGGTGTCGGAGAACCCAGTGTTCCATGACAAGTCGAAGCATATCGATATAAAGTATCATTATATCAGGTATATGGTGCAGATGGGAGTAGTCAAGCTCTAGTATGTTGCAACGAACGAACAAATAGCTGATGTGTTAACAAATCCATTGGCTAGGGTAAAGTTTGAGTACTTCAAGGAGAAGCTTGGTGTTCTCCAAATCAAGGTTCCCTCCAAAGGGAAGTGATGAGTCCGTGAGCCATTCTGACATGGTGAGAGGATTGGTTCCTTCCATGGTCAAATGTAAGGGTTGAGCCATTCTGTCATGGTGAGAGGATTGGTTCCTTCCATGTCATATATGAGTGCTGATCCATTCTGATGTGACTGTAGGATTGGTTCCTACATGATCAAATATAAGCGCTGAATGCCATTCTTGGAATGGAGGCACCTGGTCAGTTACCATGAAAGCTCAGTCTAGGACTGAGGTCCATTCTAATGTGACTGTAGGATTGGTTCCTACATAATCAGATGTGAGTGCAGAGCCTTTCTGACATTGGTTTTCAGATGTAAGTGCAGAGCCCTTTCGGCATGAAGAATTGGTTCCTTGCATGGTCGAATATAAGTGCTAAGCCTTTCTGACATTGGTTGTAAAATGTAAGTGTAGAGCATTTCGGCATGGAGGATTGGTTCCTCGCATGGTCGACTATAAGTGATGAGCCTTTCTGACAATGGTTGTCAAATGTGAGTGCTGGGCCTTTCTGACAGGGTTGTGGGATGTGTTCCCACATGGTCAGATGTGAGTGTTGGGCATGCCTTTCTGATATGATTATAGGATTATTTCCTACATGATCAGATATAAGTGTTGGGTGGGCCATTCTGACTTAGGGTCAGATATAAGTGCTGGAAGAAGAATTACATGGAGGCTAGGCCTACAACCAGCATGAAAAAGGGTTGGCTCTGTAGAACTTCCTATGACGAGAAGAATCAAGAGATAGCACCCATGATGATGATCCAACAGTGATGATCTAGATCGAGTGATGATCTAGATTCATTGATGGTGTTCCAGTGATGATGATCTAGATCAAGTGATGATTCAGATCCAGTGATGATGATCCAGATCGAGTGATGATCTAGATCCAGATGAAGATGACTTGAAGAAGAAGATGACAAGGACTCGATGATGATCCAGATGATACAGAGAAGAAGACTTGTGCTGATAAATTGTGTCAAGAGAATACCTTCCTAGTTAAGAGGGAGTTTTGATGTAATTGTAACTTTGAAATGTATTCACTTGTATTTCCTATGTATTGTACCCCGATGTTTATTTTTGGATGTGTTTGTAATGTAATTAAGTCATGTCATGCCCCGATGTTCCGATCGGGAGTTTCTATAATGTAAACAAGTCATTTCAAGTCAATGTGGGTAACCCTCCTATTGTTCAAGGCTTAAAGTCCCCGCAGTTCCGAGGCACTAGGGTTGTTAGACTCACTTAGTGAAGTCGGACCTAGTAGGGTTTAGTCATGTCAAGAATTATTATAAATAGAGATATAGCCTCTCTATTTATCATACACTCACTCACACTTAGTTGTAGCACATAGCTAAGGAAGAAGAAGACACTGGGGCTAGGAAGAAAGAAGGTCACTACTGCCAGGATATCATCTTACTATTTTGGGTTTTACTTTTGGTGTTGATTCTATCTCTGAGGAATTTGTGGGGTTTTCTCCATTTATGGTTTCCCCAAGGAAAAACACTGTGTTCATTGTCTCTTGTGTTTGATTGATGTGCTTGTTATTCTCTCAGTTAAAGATCCTAATATAATGCCAGATTAATGTTAAAAATATAACAAATAGGAAATGGAAGGGAATTGCACCATAACCATTTCCATACCAGGAAATAAAGGGAAATTCTCTCATCAGCTTCCCCTCCATGTGAACCAGTGTTTCCCTTGGGCCTAGCCACATGGGATTAATCCAGGTTGTCCTTGACACCCACAATACCTAACACACCCAACAACCAGAGTGGCCATTTTCTCCAATACTATACCAGTGTGTGCAAAGAGACACTAACCCTCGAAGATTCTTCTCTGTTACTCTACTTTATTCTTCACTTTTTCACACCATCTTTGCTTGTTCATTACCTAACAACACAAGGGTTAGTCCAACTCATTAGCATTACTAATATAAAATTGTAAACATATTTTTATAAAGAAATTCACTCTTTGATATTGAAACACCAGCAATGCGTCCATTCCCTTAAGGTTTAGTCAACATCAAAAACCATAACACAACACCACCCCAAAAAGGTTTGAACTCCTTTCTAATGTGTTCCTTATAGGTCATAGTCACTACTCAAGTAGTCTTAGAAATAAAAAAACATGTTTTGTATATTAACACATATGTATTTTTCCAGCAAGGTTCACATAACACTTATATGTTTGCATGTGTATTTTATTTTCCCTTTTGCAAGGAATGGGGCTCCCTTCTATGAGTTAACAGCCCCTTAGGATCCCTTCACTAATCTCATTAGTACCTTGAGTTTGTTATTCCTAATTCCTTCTTTTGTTTCAACTCCATCGGTCAACACATGCCCCACTAGCATAATTTTATAATCTCACCTGTGTTATTTTCCAATACACAGTTTACATGAGACATTATTAGAATTTACAATGGAGTTCCACCTTGAAACCCATTTCAAGCATGAGTTCTTCCTAAGGATTTTTTCTTCTGCAATCCAGAGTGTGTAGCTTCTTAGAGTGTGTCCTTAGTCATGAGATTCCTGGTCATATGGTTTGGTTCTTGTAGGACATAAAACATGGTATTTTGCAATGTTTCCTCGTCTATTTCCATGGCATGGACCTCCACGTATAGCATGTCTTCACAGTCATGAGATTCATGCTCATATTTCTTGGTTCTAGAAGTTGGCAATATGATGCCCTTCACAGCTTGCACCAGCTACCATTCTCTGGGTGTTTACTTGCCACATGTATTCTCGACACAATTATATCATCCAAGCTATTAAAATAATTTTTTTATGTTTGAACTTTAATTATGTTTCCTACAAGAACCAAATTTCATAAACAAGAATTTATAAACTTATTATGTTGCATGATAGCTCCCATCCGTAACTACAAGCTTCCACATGTTTCCATATCTAGCCAACGTTACTCACAATATAGTCATTCCCTTTTGTGCAACTTTTCCCTCCAAACAGATAATTTGGTAGCCATCCCACTAGACTACATTCTTCATGCAATTCATTTTCCTACACTCATAGCATCTCATGGAATGATCTTAGAATTTCCACAAATTCTATCATTCCATCTATCAATGAATTGCAATGAAATTATTAGGGAACTATTAGATTTTTAACATTAAGCTAGCATTATATTAGGATCTTTAACTGAGAGAATAAAAAGCACAGCAATCAAACACAAGAGACAATGAACACATTGTTTTTTCTCGAGGAAACCATAAATGGAGAAAACCCTAAAAGTTCCTCAGAGATAGAATCAACACCAAAAGTAAAACCCCAAAACAGTAAGATGATCTCCCGACAGCAGTAACCTCTTTCTTTATTACCCCAGTGTCTTCTTCTTCCTCAGCTATGTGCTACAACTGAGTGTGAGTGAGTGTATGATAAATAGAGAGGCTATCTCTCTATTTATACTAATTCCCAACTTGACTACACCCAACTAGGGCCGACTTCACTAGGTGAGTCTAATAACCCTAGTGCCCCGGAACTGCGAGGAGTTCAACCCTTGAACAAAAGGATGGTTACCCACATTGACTGGACATGAATTATTTACATTATAGAACCTCCCGATAGGAACATCGTGGCATGACAAGACTCAAGTACATTACAAATACATCCTGGAATAAACATCAGGTTACAATACATAAGAAATACAAGTGAATACATTCTGAAGTTACAATTACATCAACACTCCCTCTTAACTAGGAAGGTATTCTCTCGACACAATTTATCAGCACAATTCTTTTCTCTATATCATCTGGATCATCATCAAGTCCTCGTCATATTCAATTCATCTTCATCTTCAAGTCATCATCATCTTCAAGTCATCTTCATCTTCAGATCTAGATCATCAGTCGATCTGGATCGTCATCACTGGATCTGGATCATCACTCGATCTGGATCATCACTGGATCTGGATCATCACTCGATCTAGATCATCACTGTTGGATCATCATCACTGGATCATCATGGGTGTTATCTCATGATTCTTCTATTTATAGGAATCTCTACAGAGCCAACCCTTTTTCATGATGGTTGTAGGCCTAACCTCCATGTAGGTCTTCTTCAGCGCTTATATCTGACACCAAGTCAGAATGGCCCGCCCAGCACTTACATCTGACCATGAGAGGAACACATCCAACACCATGTCAGAAAGGCATGCTCAACACTCACATCTAATCATGTAGGAACCAATCCTATAATCACATCAGAAAGGCCCAGCACTCACATTCACCAGCATGATAGGACACAACTACTATCATCTGTGAAAAGGCTCGGCACTTAGAACCACCAGCATGATAGGACACAAATACTATCATCTGTGGAAAGGAACAACACTCACATCCACCAGCATGGTAGGACACACCTGCTACCATCTGTGGAAAGGAACAACACTCACATCCACCAGCATGGTAGGACACACCTACTACCATCTATGGAAAGGCATAGCACTTACAATCACCAACATGGTAGGACACACCTACTACCAATTGTGAAAAGGCTCAGCACTCACATCCACCAGCATGATAGGACACACCTACTATAATCTATGGGAAGGATAGCACTCACATCCACCATCATGATAGGACACACCCACTATCATCTGTGGAAAGGCTCTGCACTTACATCTGATCATGTGGGAACCAATCCCACAGTCACATCAGAATGGATCTATGTCCCAGACTGAGGATTCCTGGTAACTGACCAGGTGCCTCCATTCAAAGAATGGTAGAATCCCTTATATCTGACACTAAGTCAAAATGGCCAACACTCAGATCTGACATGGAAGGAACCAATCCTATCACCATGACAGAATGGAAACAGCCCTTATATATGATCAAGTGGGAACACATTCCTCAATCACATCAGAATGGCCATGCATTCATATATGATCATGTGAGAACACATCCCATAGTCATATTAGAATGGCCCTCAGTCCTAGACCAAGTATTCCTGGTAAGTGACCAGGCACCTCCATTCAAAGAATGGCAATAGCCCTTATATTTGATCATGTAGGAATCAATCCTACAGTCATATCAAAATGGCTCAGCACTCATATCTGACATGGAAGGAACCAATCCTCTCACCATGACAGAATGGCTCAGCCCTTCCATCTAACCATGGAAGGAACCAATCCTCTCACCATGTCAGAATGGCTCACGGACTCATCACTTCCCCTTGGAAGGAACCTCGATATGGAGAACACCAAGCTTATCCCTGAAGTACTCAAACTTCACTCTGGCCAATGGCTTCATCAAAACATCAAATATATGTCTGTATGTCGCAGCATACTAGAGCTTCATTACTACCCTCTGCACCATATCCCTAACATAGTGATACTTGATCTCGATCTGCTTCGAATTGTCATGGAACATCGGGTTATCCGACAACTTCACACAACTCTGGTTGTCGCAATATATACAAGTACCATCCAACTGGAGATCAAATAAATAAGATAGTAGCTTCCTCATCCATACTGCTTCACAACTAGCTGAATAATTTGTGACATACTCTACTTGAGCTATACTCAGTGCCACATAGGATTGCTTCCTGCTAATCCAAGAGATCGCACCTGATCCCACACTGAAGCAACACCCTCAAGTGCTCTTCCTATTGATGGCACTGCCTACCCAATCTAAATCAACATAAACCTCTAGGTTAATCTTCTAACTCACCTCATACTTGAGCCCATAATCAACTGTACCCTTCAGGTACCTCAGAATATGCTTTGCAGCAATTAAGTGAACATGTCTCAGATCTATTAGGAACTGGCTCAAGGTGTTCATAGCAAAGAAAATATCTGGTCTCGTGTTCATCATGTAGATCAAGGACCCAATCATCTGATGATACATCATAGAATAAACTGTCTCTAATGAAGCATCACTCAATAGCTTCAAGTTCAATGCCATAGGTGTGGTCATGGCCTTGCAATCCATCATCCCAAACCTCTTCAGGATTTCTACTATATATTTCCCTTGTCCCAGGGAAATTCCATCTGCATTCTGCCACGCCTCCATGCCTACAAAATAATGCATCATACAAAAGTCCTTCATTTTGAATTTGGAAGCAAGATTCCTTTTTGTATCAGCAATCAACCCATCCATACCTATTACAAATAGATCATCTACATACAGTAGGAGCATCATTGGGTTTCCATCTTCAACCTTATAGTAAATGTTGGAATCTGCTTTACTCTTGTTAAATCCCAAACTAGATAGAAATCTATCAATTCTATCGTACCATGTCCTAGGTTCCTGTTTCAAACTGTACAGGTCTTTCTTCAATCTACATACATGAGACTCCCTGTCATGTGTCTCAAAACCGAGTGGCTGCTCCACATACACTTCTTCTTCTACTACACCATTGAAGAAAGCAGTCTTTACATCCACTTGGTGTATCTTCCATTTCATTACTGCAGCCAGAGCAAGTACTGATCTGATGGAAGTGTATCTTGCTACTGGTGCAAAATTTTCTTCATAATCTATTCCTTCTTTCTGGGAGAAACCACGAGCAACAAATCTTTCTTTATATTTTTCTATGCTACCATCTGCGGCATGCTTGATCTTGTAGATCCATTTGGAAGTTATGACAGACTTCCCTTCTAGTCTTGGGATAACATCCCAAACATCATTCTTCACGATCGATTGATACTCTTCTACCATAGCATCCTTCCATTCTTTCAGTTCTGTCACTTCTTCATAGTTGGAAGGTTCTTTATCGATGAAATCACATAATAAAGCTACATATCTGGAGCAGGACCTGGTCCTCTTTCTTTCTCTTTGATTCTCTTCTAGATCCCCACATCTTTCCGCACCTTGGATGGCTTCTCATACCCAAGCAGGTTTCCTCTTATGAGGATTCTTCCCCTGAGGTGGATCTACAAGTTCCTAAGGTTCTTCAAATTCTCGATCTTGTTCTTGAGTTTCTTCATTCATGGTTGTATCATGAATCCTGGGTGCTTCTGTTTGTTTAGGTTCTTCGGCAGGTCTCTTTCTAGATTTTTTGTAAGCCTTGTCTTCATCAAATGTCACATCCCTGCTAATGTCAATATTCTTGAATCTTGTGAAGTATATTCTGTAAGCCTTCGAGCTTTCAGAGTATCCCACAAATATACGCTTCTTTCCTGAAGGATCTAATTTTGTCCTCTTCTCTTTTGGAATGTGTATGTACACTAGACAACCGAATATTCTGACATGGCTAACTTCTATTTTCTTGCCGAAAAATACTTCTTCAGGTATCTTGTTCTCGAGTATTCTGTGTGGAGTACGGTTCTGTACATACACCGATGTTCTTGCAGCTTCTACCCATAGATGCATAGGAAGATCTTGATCATGAAGCATAGCTCTTGCAACTTCCATGATAGTTCTATTCTTCCTTTCTGCAATCCCATTATGTTGTGGATTATAAGGAGTGGACAACTCCCTCTTAATCCCTGAGTCTTTGCACAACTCTTTGAATTCATTTGATGTGAATTCTCTACCATTATTTGATCGAAAGGTCTTGATTTTCTTTTCTGTGTGATTCTCGATCAAGGATTTGAATTCCTTGAACTTGTTGAATACTTCATCTTTGTTCTTCATGAAGTAAATCCATGTCTTCCTAGAAAATTCATCAATAAAAAAAACATAGTATACATACCCACTTAGTGATCTTGATGACATTGGACCACATACATCGGAGTGGATGATTTCCAAGATTCCTTTTGCTTTGCTCTCGCTACTTGGAAATGTATTATTTGTGTTCTTTCCTTTCGCACATCCTTTGCAGAGCCCATCATGTTTTGCTTGAATTTATGGAAGACCTTCAACAACTTTGCTTGCAATTGGTAGTGCTCAGTAATGCACATGTGCAAGACTTCTATGCCAAGGTTCATTTGGCTCTACTATGTCATGGACCAAGGCTTGTTCTAGATGGCCCTTCTATTTGTACAATCCTCCTTATTATTCCCCAATCACTACTGCATCATTAATAGTCTTTCCTTTTGGCCACATGATGACTTGACCATCTATAAATGAAACCCTCATTCCTTTTGCATCTAATGCAGATATGGAGAGGAGGTTCTTCTTTAGTCCTGGTACAAACAATACTTCCTTCATTGTCATAGACTTTCCAGAGTACAGGTTATAGGAGGATTCTCCACTACCTTTTATTGGATACTACTAGTCATCTCTGAGCTTCACCTTTCGAGGTGATTCATGTTTTGATAGTTTCACAAAGGATTCCTTGAATCCTGTCATATGTTTGGAAGCCCCATTGTCTATAAGCCAATCATTGCTTCCATGATTAATGTTTCCCATGAGAGCAGAAATCAAAACATATTCTTCTTCACTTTCATAACTAGTTCTCTTTGTTGAAGATTCATCATCCTCTACAGCATGAGCACAATGTCTTCTCTTGTTTCCCTTCTTCTTGTGAGAGACATTTTTTTTTCTAGGACATTCTCTAGCATAGTGTCCTTTCTCGTCACATGTATAACATCTGATTCTAGACAAATATTTTCTAGTGTTATCTTTATGAAAGGACTTACCTCTAGGGTGATGAGAACTTCTTCCAGTTTTGTTGGAGTGTATTGTGAGAGCTTGATCTTCACTTCCCATCTTTTCTTCTAGAGATTCTATTTGAGCTTCTTCTTGAGAGAACTCTTCCCATAGTCTGCTGAACTTGACTAACTTCTTTCTAGCACATATTCCTTGAATAAAGGAGTCCCATGATCTAGGGAGACCATTCAAGGTGGTCATTACAATATCTGCATTCTCCACTTCTTCATCTACTGCTTCTAGTTGTTCCTTGATTTGAGAGACTCTTGTAAAGTAAGACTGGATGGTCTCTGCATTCTGGATCTTTATGTTCTTCAGTTGGTTTCTCAGAGTCATCTTCCGATTTATGTTCTTCCCGTCAAACAATTTGGTTAGGGAATCAAACATAGCCTTAGGTGTCTTTATGGAGGACACCTGTGGTATGAGGTGATCCTTGATTGAATCAGCAATGATACTCTTTTCCATAACCAAATTCTTCTTGTGTAATGCCTTAGCCTCATCTCCCTCTGGAGCTGGAACCTCCTCACTAATATAGGATTCCAACTCATTTTCTTCTAGGACCAGGGAGATCCTATACTTTTAGGCTCAGAATTTATCATCTCCCTCAAGCTTTTCATCAAGCTTGGTATGATGAGACATCTTAACTAAGAACCTCAAATGGAAATACAAAAGATTTATATCTTACCAGGTCAAGATGTCGGATCTAGATTTGGAGCTGGAATTCTACAATGCTGGTTCAGGAGCAAATTAGGGTTTTTCTTTTCCGAAATTCTATCCAACCAAATTCTTTGATCTTGATCCCTAAAATCAATTTTGAGGAGGAGATCAATCCAGGTGTGGGCTCACTGAAAAGTTCCACTTCTGTGGAAAGCCCTAATTTTCGGCAGTAGTGTCAGGTCTAAAACTAAAAAACCTCAAAATTGGATTATGCTTCGACAAAATGATGCGCCCTAGGGAGGAGAGTTATTCCAACCTTATTTTGTTGAAAATACGTGGAGAGATATCCACAAAGTAGGAAGCCCTAGTTCCCACAGCTGCATAGTGTCTTCTTCTCAATTTAGCTCTGATACCATGTTATATTTTTAACTTTAAGCTAGCATTATATTAAGATCTTTAACTAAGAGAATATCAAGCACAGCAATCAAACACAAGAGACAATGAACACAATGTTTTTCCTTGGGGAAACCATAAATGGAGAAAACCCCGCAACTTCCTCAGAGATAGAATCAGCACCAAAAGTAAAAACCCAAAACAGTAAGACGATCTACCGACAGCAATAACCTCTTTCTTTCTTGCCCCAGTGTCTTCTTCTTCCTCAGCTATGCGCTACAACTGAGTGTGAGTGAGTGTGTGATAAATAGAGAGGTTGTCTCTCTATTGATACTAATTCTTGACTTAACTAAACCCAACTAGGGTCAACTTCACTAGGTGAGTCTAATAACCCTAGTTCCCCAGAACTGTGGGGATTCAACGCTTAACCAATAGGAGGGTTACCAACAATGACTTGACATTACTTTTTTACATTATAGAACCTCCCGATAGGAACATCGGGGCATGACATGACTCAAGTACATTATAAATACATCCCAGAATAAACATCGGGTTACAATACATAAGAAATACAAGTGAATACATTCCGAAGTTACAATTACATCAACAGGAACATCCATACATTCACACAATGCATCCATATTCACGTCCATGCACTTCCATAATGTGTCTTAACACATGCACTCACACATAGGAATGCATAAACATGGATTAACAAAACCCACTCTTGCAAATATGGAATCAAGCATAAGCTTGTCCAAAGAATTCAACTAAATTTTCATCATGGCTTAACCCATGACTATTACATATATCATACATTACCACAATAGGATCGAAAATATCTTATTTACCCTAGTTATTAAACTCATAGCCAACACACATACAATGTATGGTATGCATTCACTGATCCAAGTCGTTCCCGGGTGTACACTGGATACAACAGTTCAACTAAAGGATTCAAGCACTATTATGGCATAAGCATCAGAAGAATAGGTAAAGAAAAAAATACACTATGTAGATAAAAAGTATGCACACAAAAAATATGCCAGAATTCGAACCAACTTATATTATTTCTTACTTGTCTATGAAGAATAATTGATCTATACTACAATAGTGTACATGTTTATATAGAATGTTGAGATGCTTGGGTGTCTACCCGTTACGTTCAATTACAAAAGAAGTTATAACAGTTCTGATGTTCAACCGTTGCAAATGATGGGAAGTCAGAGAGACAATCTGTCGAAGTTAGTCAATCGTCGTTATTGACAATGAATGTTAAGATGTTTTATGTCGAATGTGAAACCTGTTGAGGTTTGTACTTGTGTCGAAGCCGATACTAAACCTGTCAATTGTGTTTAGGTTCAAACTTATGTCGAAGTCAATACTAACCTGTCAATTTTTTTGAAGTCGAAGCGCAAGACTTTGTCAAAGTTTAACAACATCCCAATTGTTGGTTGGATCATTCCTCCTGCCTTAAGAAACAATGGTCTCCATTGTGTATTCATTCATGTGAGGAAACTTGTTGGTTACTTAAGTGGAAGAGTACCACTTTCCTTGCGCAAGGATTTTTCCGGCTTTAGCCACTTGAAACAAGGGAATGTATTTCTCTCTTGTATGGTGAATGTGTCATCCCACGATGGTGTCAGAAGGAAGAGGTTCCTAAACATATGGGTGGATGTCTTCATGTTCTATTGTTTTCAAGTCATGTTGTTCCAATAATGTGGCATGATATGGTTGAAGTAACTCCAAATTGAAGACTAGATGTAGACCAAGGCATGCAGGAATGTCGAGGTGGAAGCGTTTTCTCCAATATGCTTAAGGATATTGTATGGACCATATCACAAAGTCTTCATCTTTCTATGTGGACCTATGAAGTGTTCCTTCTTTAGATGTAATCAGACCGAATCCCCAATTTGGAATGCATGAGGAGTACAGATCTTATCCTGTTAGGCCTTATATTTTTCATTAACGCGTTGCAACATTTCAGTTGCTTGCTTCTAAATGTTATCAATTTGATCTCTAAACTTAATTTTTTTTTCAACTTCTCATCCGTCAAAGTCGGTGTCATTCGAATGAGTCAAGGAACTAATCAAGTCGATGGGTGTTGAGGGTTGAAAAATGTAATAGATCTCGAATGGAATCTTTCCTGTAGAACTGTGTTGCGCACTATTATAGTTTTTTTTGTTTTGTTAATAAGCAGGAACACATTATATTACTTATGATACAAAAAATAAATTACATTCAAGCCCGACCAGCTGGAAGATCCATGCTTGACCAGGTTTTTCTCCAAAGGATTCAATTGACAATCTCCTCTAATTCCCAAATCCACACCCTTCCTTTTTACCAGGGAAACATAGCAATCCCACATACTTACATATTCCAAAACAAGGACAATCCACAGACTTACATAATTCAAAACAAAGACAATTCTATGACCCCTGGCCTAGCAGCCTCCAATCCCATGTCTACAGAGAGACTGATTCTAAGCAATAAAAAGACCCTCACGACCCCCTTCCTGACTGAAAATATAACATACATAGATGTACAAAACATTTACCGACATAGTCATAATGAAACAGAAACAAGGTGTATCCAAATCTTCAAAATGTGAAACACAGAACCTCGATAAGCCCAAAAATCCAATTCCACCCATAATCCTAACTGCGGAGGAGGGTAGTTTGAAGAAGGAGGTTGCGCCTCCTTAACTTTCTCCCCCGGGCATTCTATAAATTCACCCACGATCAGGTCCAGTAGGTGAAATCCTGTAGCACTTTCCTGCTGCCCCCTCCAGATTAAATTCAATGATTCCCTAATGCCATGCACCATTTGTGTCTTGGCCTGCATGTCGCACGCAAGAAGGACATGCACCGTCCAGAAAGGATTGGCCACCAAGGGCCTCCCTTAGTACATCTCGTACTCCTAAAGCAGTTCAATTTCTTTAGCTGAAATCTGGGCTTCAACCACCGGTAGGGTTTTGGACATATACTGCGCTCCCTAATTAAACGTTAGAAAACCCCCCCCCCCCGACGTCTCTGAACTCGCCATTGTTGAGCCATGATCCCACAGGGAGAATACTCACTAGAGGTCATGTTCATCCCAAATTTGTTATCATTTTTTGTAGTTAAATTACTCATTTAAACATATGTTTTGTTATCTTTTTACATATTTTATGTCACATAGATCACTATTCATCCCCAGGTATGAATGTATTTAAGTTTTATGTAAAATCCTTTTATTATTATCATATTATGATTTTATTAATTAAAATTGACATTGTTTGAAGCGCATTTGATATATTAAATTATTTGTATATTTGTTTGCAGGTTATATAGTATTTTGAGATGAATTAACAATGAACACACATTCAACTAGCCATGCGCATAGCACGTCCAGCTCATCATCCAACTCGTTGCGTGATACTCATTGGCAGGTTTCCAGGAATTAAAATGTTGTTACTCCAGACCTTAGTCCTTAGAGCACCAACAAACAAACATCACATTTCATCCTAGATATGCACACAACATATCCATCTCACAGTCTTGTAATGTTCTCGACCCTCCGAACGGCAAGAGGATGCTACTAAACACCAAATCAACCAGGAATCTAGCCCCATGAACATGAACATACATGCATATAATGATGAAGGATGATACTTAAAAACATAAAACATATTATGAAGCATAATCATTCGTATGCACAACGGAAGCAAAACATATCAATCAGCATTTAACATGTACATCATCATTTATCAATGGTAAATATGGTTGCAGACACAAGTTAGTCAAGAATACTTATCTTATAGATAACTTGTCCCACAACCAGCTACGTTGCTGCAATGTTCCACCCAACCATAGGCCCACGTTCTCTTTAATCTCTCAGCAACACTGCCACCCCCGAGCTGGGCATGATTTCCCCAAGAATAAGGAACTAGCAGGCTTACACATAGCCAAGGATAACAACCCCACAAAGGTACACAGTTCATCCAAGCCAACACAGTTGGGTTTATCAGGCAAACAATGAATCATCCAAGTCAACCAATTTGGGTTTATCAGTCCATCCAAGAGATGGGAAAGGCTAAATGCTAAGCTGGTGAGCCCATTGAAGAGCTACAGACACTGACACCAGAACCAGCCTGGCTTATAGAACACCCACACACACCCAACACAAGGAAATAAGTCCTTTCTCTACAATGAAGTCCCTCAAACCTTGATCTCCCTTGTAGTGCTATTCATGGGTCGTGGAGAAGAAATCCATCCCACTAGCTCTGTCTATGTGGTTCCAAACCCACCAGGTTTATCAAGCACATCAGGCCCTCATTCACCACTCCAATGCATTCCAAGGACAAAACCACTGTGTGCATGCAGCAACCCAGCTATTAAAGCTTTAACAGGGGAAAAGCAACTCTATGGATCGTTCTTGGCCCTATCATGGCCAAAACGATCCCACAGCCACCTACCGCAGCCAATTCACAAGAGAAAACACAGCCAACAAAGGTGGAAAACAACAACCAACGAACCACAAAAGAAAACCACAGTCCACGATCAATAATGAAATATCTGGACCACAGTCCACGATCAATAATGAAATATCTGGACAGCTACAATAGGAATGCAGGTAGGAATCCATTCTTCAACATAGAAAAGAGGAAGACATATCACCAAGGAAACCACGGAAAACATCCCACAGTGAAAAACCACGGCAATATTTCACAGTCCAACAATGGTGGAGGTAAAACACAGACTTTCTGCGTGAACAAGAGGAAGAACCGATACTCAGGCCAACAATTGGTGAGGAAGAGGAGAATGAATGAACCCCCACACAATGGATTTTAATCCCTTTTAACTCCACTCTACATGGGGAAAACGAACAGCTCACGATCGGGATAGTGGACAGACCATCCGCAACCCAAAAGGCGCATCATGGAGAGAGTGTAGGCATGAGCGTAGGAGTTTTCTTGCCAACAAATAGATGCCCCAACTAAAAACAGAATGATTAAGGTGGTGGTGGGATGAGACAAGGGAAGGAGAGAAAAAATATTGGTGACACATGTCTTTTCCCACAGGATCCAGGTTTATCAATCCCCCCCTTAACCTTAGGAAATCATGCACCTTCTCAATTTTGTTGTAGTGAACATAGCCGGTTGGGATTATTTAATTAAAAATCATATTTACATGATGCCACTACTTAATATATGTCTTATGTCCCGATATACTATCGGTGACAATTCCAATCTGAAACATAACATAACCAAATTGATGGTGGGGCCTTGGCCTTTAGCTATGCACCATGATTATTTACAATGTGTGTGTGTGTGTGTGTGTGTGTGTGTGTGTGTGTGTGTCATGTATATTTAATGCATCGGGGTCAAAACCGAGGTGTTACATTCCCCCCCCCTTAAATAGCACTATCTTCGGTGCTTTACAAAATTTGAACAAAATGCTACACTGGTACCGCCTCAGTGTTCCACAGAATTGAACAAAAATGGATGTGCCAATTGCATGGCATCCTCCAGCTTCCATGTAGCCCCTTCAAGGCTGTAGTGCTCCCATTGCACCTTTACCTGCCCTATGGCTGGATTCCAGAGCATTGTGACCTTCCTGTCGAGGATGCGCATTGGCTCGATTTGGAACTCTCCCTCGAGTTCCACCTGAATCACATCCCAATTTATCACATGTTTGAAATCATGTACATATTTCTTAAGCAAAGAAACATGAAAAACATTATGAGCTCTAGTACTAGCAGGCAATGCAAGTCTATATGCAACAGGCCCTATTCTTTCAAGCACTTAAAACGGCCCACAATATCTAGGTGACAGCTTGGCACAACTTCCAAGCTTCAAGGAACTTTTCTTGGCCCTCACTTTGAGGTAGACATGATCCCCAACACTAAACTCTCTATTCATCCTATGCTTATCTGCATAGCTTTTCTATCTGTCCTGTGTTGCTTTCAGATTTTTCCTAATCTTTACAACCTCTTGCTCCATTTCCTTGAGCAATTCTAGTCTAAGCACAATCCTGTTCACTGGTGTCCTACACCATCTTCCATACAAAGCTTCATATGGACTCATCCCCGAGGATGTCTGCTGTCCATTATTATAAGCAACTCTGCCAAGTGTAAGTAATCTTCCCACTTGGTTGGTTTGTCCATCACATACATGTGAAGCATATCTTCAAGCACCTGATTAACTCTCTCTATTTTCCCATCTGTCTAAGGATGGTATGCAATGCTGAAGTTTAGCATTGTACCCAAATCTGCAAACAATCCCTTCCAAAAATTGGAAGTGAACTTGACATCTCTGTCAGAAACTATTGCCTTCGGCAATCCATGCAATTTGAAAATCTCCTTCATGAAGATCTTGGAAATGTCATCAGTCTTATGCATAGACTTCACTGGTGTAAAATGTGTTGCTTTTGTCAACTTGTCTACTACAACCATGATGGAATCATGTTTTCTCTAAGTCATCAGCAATCCTATAATAAAATCCATGGAAATAACTCCCCATTTCAATTCCGGAACTGGCAAAGGTTGCAACAAACCTGCAAGATGTTGATGCTCAACCTTTACCTATTGACATTTCATGCACCTTGAAATCTATTCATGCACCTTGAAATCTATTTCCTGGCCAAAAGTACTGCTTTCTAGACGTAGCAATTGTCTTCTGATATCCTGGGTGACCAGAATATGGAGCTTGATGGATTTCATCCATAACAACTCTCCTCAAATCTGCTACATTTGGAATATAAATTTTTCCTTTATAAGTGAAAAGTCCATCTTCTTCCAATTTATATCCCTCATACCTCTTCTCAAGATTTTGCTGTTGCAATTTGTCTTTTACCTGCTCATACAATCCATCTCCAGCAACATGATTAATAATATGCTGCCTCAAATCTAATTGGCAAATGCTAAGAGATTCCACATGCATTTCCTGTACCTTCTGTTGGGGCGCGCACCTTAACGGTCCTGAGTTTTGGTAACTCCATGGTTTTTGTGGAAGCTTGTAAGCGGAGTTGCGACTCAAAATAGTCTTAGGGGTGTCGGGGTTAAGTCAAATTCCTCTTTTTGTAATCAACCCATGGTTTAAGTCCAGGGTTTAGGGTTCGGGGTGCCCATGGTTTCAGCCCATGGTTTTGTAATAAGTCCACTGTATAAATATGCACTCTTGTAAAGAAGTTAGTTTAGGCTTTTGATGTAAGATGAATTGATGCGAAGCTAAGGCTTGATTGTAAGAAAGTTTAAGTCCCAGCTGTGTGCATGGATGACCTCTGCAGCTGTGTGCGCAGAGGGTTTTTGGGTGATTAAGAAGATCTGCAGTTGTGTGCGCAGAGGCCTGCAGCTGTGTGCGCGGCTTTGAGGACTTGAAGGGATCTGCAGCTGAGTGTGCAGATCAAAACTGTGGTTTTTGTAAAGAGTTGAATAAAACATAGTTCTGTGGACGTAACCCCTACACTGGGGCTGAACCACGTTATATCTTGTGTTGTGGTTCTTTTGTGTTGTTTCTGTTATGTTCTTTATGCATTGATAAGTAAATAACTGATAAGTAAGATCACTGCTAAATAATAACTTCGTTGTGAATTCCCAGTTAAGGGTTAAGCAAGTAACTGTTTGTTTATCTAATTGCGAAGTTATGTAAGTATAGTCGAAGCTCTGTATTGTATGATTATAATTTGTTAAAGGCTAAAGGTACAGTAATATCCCTCTTCTGCTTGCAGAAACCTGATTCTACGGCACCCCATAGTTGTTTCGGGTGAGACTGCAACCTATTCGCAGGTTGTTGCTGAAAGGGCCAACACTATGGGTCTTTTGTTGGTGCGAAGTTAATGGTATAACCCGGGTCTTCCCTATATCCCAACAAATTGGTTCTGTTGTCGGTTGAACTCAGTATCTTCTCAAGAGGGGTTTACGTCGTGCCTAGAGGGCTATGTTCTGGAGGCCCTCAATGCAAGAAATCAGTGATTGGATTGAAAAGACTTATCTGAAATTTGCTAAGCAAGAGAACAAAGATCCGCGTCGCAGTTCGGACGAATTTTTACAAAGGTATGTTTTTTCTGATGTCTATGAAATTTTCTTTGCTAGTATCCACATAGAGTTGCACCAGTGGTTATCCAGGTTGATAGAGAGAAGGACGAACTTCCAAGAAGGTCAGTTTCCTTATTGGACCCCCGCAAGAATTAATATATTAAAAAGGGTGAACAACGAGATATCCCGAGTTGTTGATTTCTGGACAACGCGAACCCTTGAAGCATTTGTGATGGAGTTTTCCATTGACACAAGTACGTCCTTCAGCGAAGACGAACGACAGTTTTTCCAAGGACCAAGGGGTAAGTATTTGAATTCATTTAATTTGAGAATTAAAATGCTATTGGCTGAAAAAGGTATATTGCTCATTGAATCAGACTGTTAGATTTAGTATTACTAACCTATGTTTGCAACTGAAAGTACCTTCGACAAGCAAAGTGGTTTGTTGCGAAGTGGAAAAAGGTACAAGAGAAATTTTGAGTCCTATACCCTAGGTCAGAATACTGAGTCTAACCCTGTAAGTCCAGCAGCCTCAGAGCCCAAAGAAACCCCTTCTGTTGGAAACCCTCTAGTAACCCCGCAGCACAGACCTGTTATCCCTGAGAACCCGTCGCAGTCTAAAAGTAACCCTAGCCCGAGTATTCCTATCGCAAGTCAGTCTACCCCAGTAAGTTCTTCCCCACCTGCTACCAGTCCCCCTCCAACCCCCCATAGATCTATGATGGCCCACATGAATGATGATATTAAACTCCCTGTTTTCAAAGCAACTGGATCAGAAGATCCAGAACAGTTCTGGTTTTTATGTGAAGCAGTGTGGACTGCTAAGAACATCACGGATCAAGATACAAGAAGGGCACAGCTGGTTACTTCCTTTAGAGACCACGCTTTGACCTAGTTCATGAAGTTTTCCAGCACTTAGAACCATGTCTTGGCAGATATAAAAGCAGCAATGATAAAGGAATTTAAGAAGCCGAAATCAGAGTCGCAGTGTATCACTGAACTAAAGGAAATCCAGTAGAGGCGAGGAGAATCAGTGTGGGACTTTGATCAGAGGTTCAAAGTTCTACTAGATCAATTCAATTTCACTATTGGACCAGCGCAGCATAAGGAATGGTTCATTGCAGCATTGCTACCGCATATCAGGACTCCACTCATGCAACAGAAGGTTGCTGACCAGCAAGAGGCTTTGGAAATTGCGATGAAGCTTGAAACCGCTCCTGTCGAAGATAATTCTGGTATAGCCCAAATACAAGCGCAGTTGGTAGCGATGGCTCTGGAGCTTCGCGACATGAAGAAATGCAAGGCTGTTCGAGAAGAGGTTTGGTGTACATGATGTCGGACAGAGGGTCATGACAAGGAACAGTGTACTACAGTAAGAAATGACTTGAATTCTGGTGCACCAAACCCATTCAACCCTAGTGTTCTATATTGTGAGATCTGTAGGACAACTGGCCAGCATCGACCTGAATACTTCTATCTCCTGCAGAGGTATGTACAAGTCCCTAAGAACCCTTATTGCAAGTTCTGTAATTCAGTGGGACACAACGAATATGAGTGTCGCAGCTTGGACCTCATGAGAGAATGAACTTGTGATGCTTACCGGGTACAAAACAATGGCCAAGGCAATGATGGATATGGTTACCGCGGTAATACATCAGGTCATGGAACTTTTGGAGGTCGTGGTCGTGGTGGTATGGATGGAAGAGGACAAGGCCAGGTTCTGTGCTATAACTGTAACCAGGAAGGACATCTAGCTAGAGATTTTCGGAACCCAACTACAACATGTCGATATTGCAGAGCTGTCGACCATGTGATTGAGCAGTGCCTACAACTGATCACCAAGATTCAGGAAAGAAATAGTGCCCCTACTCAGAATATTCAGTTGATTGCTGTGGAGCAACGAACTGTCCTAGCCATTAATGTTGTTACTAGGAGTGGCGCCACGACGGAAGTGCAGAACAAGGAGAAACAGCCTGATGAGGCTTGGGTTCGTAAGGCCCCAGAAAAAATCCCAGCATTTGATGTAGGAAGAGAAAAAGAGGCATTTATGGAAGCCAAGAGAGACTTTGTTGACCCAAGCACATCAGTAGCACCTGCGCGACAACCTCAGCAGCAGTCGCAGCCGCAAGAAGCTTCGACGGATAAAGTAAGTCCAGTGTCCTCCTTTTTGCAGAGTTGTATGAAGCTCTTACGAAATCAGAATGATTTAAGTGAGTTACATAAAGTTATTTCTTCTTGCGAACCTCAGCGAAGTTATGGTCAGGAAAAAACTATTAATAGAGTCAGAAGAACTAGCAGGGAAATGAGACTGAATGCTCAGATAGGAGAGTATGAAATGAATGATGTCATCTTGGACCTAGGCTCAGAAGTAAATGTCTTAACTAAGCAGACCTGGGAACAAATGGGAAAACCTACTCTGGAATGGTCCCCTATACAGTTGAGACTAGCCAATCAACAGAAGATTGTGCCCCTAGGAAGATTCCCTAGTGCCCCAGTAGATATTGATTGAGTCAGTACCTTAGCAGACTTTGAAGTTATTGAGATAATTGATGATAGCAATCCCTATCTAGCCTTATTAGGAATTGAATGGGAAATGGCAAATGCTACAGTCATTAACCTTAAGAAGAGACAGATGACTTTCGAAGGGAAAGGTTTGAGAGTCATAATACCATTGGACCCCTCTCAAGGCGAAAGGTACACAGAACATGTTGCCTCCTTTTCACACACCTGGATCACGTGGCAGAAATCTTCAAGCCACTCGGTGTGTCCTTGGGGGCAAGTCTCGAGTCAAGGCTGTCACCTTGTTCTTGACTCCTCCGTTTAGGCTCAACTCCTAATGGAGCCAAGGGGGGTAGACCCTATTAAGTTACTAAGGATGATTTCTTAGTGTGGTGATGTTAAACTGAATCAGTTACTTAGGAGTTTGAATAATTTAACTATAAACCATTGAAGATGACAATATACGAAAATAACACACAAAATCACAAAGCTGATAAACAATATATATATGAAGCAAAAATGACCAGTTCCTTAATAATGGAGTCAAATCAAAGAGATCAATGTGCTTGCATGTGCTTGGAGTGAATGTTTTGCGATTGCATCTTGGTATGTTTTAAGTTAAAATTGAAGTATGAATTGATTAAATTAGGCTAAAAGGGGGACTCCATATATACCCGAGAGTACTTGGAGTATGTCCAAAACAAAACCTATACGGCTACCCACAAGGAATATGTGGGATGAAATGGAGTCTCTGGGGCTCTGTTCGTAATGCACCCGTTAGGGTGTGACAGAGAATGGCACCCCGAGATCACTTTTCAGTAGGTTCCCGCTTCCTTTGGGTATTTTGCCACCGTAAAGGTTTGATCAAGGTGTTGGATTTTCACCTGATGGTTTGTTAGTTGGGGAGGGTGAGTCCTAATTATGCTAGTCACCCAAGTTCTTTTGATACAGCTTGACTGATCGGATGAACCGCAGCCAAGTGCAGAGCATACACACTTG
>LPNX010271142.1:126246-150451 GCA_001517045.1 Pseudotsuga menziesii | reverse complement strand
ACTTTGGAGGTATGGAGTGAAAAACTCAGAAATTATCAGTCGTTTATTCAACAACCAATAATAACCAAGGGAAAAAACACCCTGGGATGATCAAATTGAAAAATGAAGTCTAAGAGACCGAGTCTTTTACAGAAACTATCATGCTAGAACATTTATTACAATTCCCCCATGGGGTGATGAACATGTGATATGATACAACAAAGCTTCTCGGAAGCAAGACTGAAAGTTCTCTGAAGTCTGAACAAGTTATCCCTGTCCGGTTCACCAGGCTCATTTTAATAGAACACCACTAAGTACAACTTAGGTGGTAAGAGAACCACTCAGAGATGAAGATCAGTATATTTTGGACCATATCTACAATATCATAGCGAAGGAAGAAGATTATGTTGATCCTACTGCCGAAGGTATCATGGATTGGCAGTGTGACAACTGCTGCATGACGGATTCAAATGACGGCCTAGAGAATTGGCAGAATAGACTGTATGAGCTACATGGACATTGTTGTGCAAGAATTACCAAGTCTCTCAGATGGCTTAGCTCATAGACAAGAGCCTTACCTGTTTTTGATGGTTCGACAGACCCAGAAGAGTTTATTGTGCAATTCTCAGCGTAGGTACTGGACTCACAAAAAATGGAGACTTTGGATTCAGCATTCAGAGCCACAGCAGCCAGATGGTGGAATGGTCACAAAAAGTACATTCATAGTTGGGAAGCTTGTCAATAGTCCCTTCTCCTGAGATTCATGGATCGACCACGGGAGGTGCGAAGCAGGTTAAATGTTAAGACTAGCCCTCAGAAGCATTTGGAGAAATGCTACAAAGCCTGGAAGCATGTACCTCGTGCAGAGTGGGTACATAGGTTTGTGCATACTCTGGAACCTATAGCAAAGAACTGGTATGCGGAGGTCGAGCTTCACCATGGTACTGTAAGTTGGGATACTCTTGTTGATAGTTTTGTGCTGACATTTTCTATTAATGAGGTTTGTCCTGCTTTGGACGCAGCTGTTAGGTTGATCCATACTAAGGTGTTTGATGATCAAGGATTAGCAGAATACCAACCTAATTGGAAGGAACAAGAAGCTAATGCAGTAGAATGTTACAACCTCGCAATTGACGAGGATGACGATCCGCGCAACATTGACATTCCTGAGTCAGGAGGACACTGTGAAGTACATGGACCAGTAGTCGAAGCACTTGAAGTGACTCAGCCCCTGAAGACGCGGACCGTAAATATTGGATCAGAAGAAAACCCTAAGTATGCTACCATTGAAGATTATTGGGATGAAGTAATGACGAGCAAAGTGACCCAACTTCTCCATGAGTATCCAGACTTATGTCTGATGAAGTTCTTAGAAATAAAAGGAATCATTGAGGCTATGGATGACATTCTGTTGTGGGTAGAAGCTCGAAGCCATGTCCAAGCTGGTGTCAACAGGTGTCGAATGTCCTTATTATGGTGCAGCTCGAGTTACTGCCTGTGACGAAGAAGGAAAGATCTATCGGAACTTAAAAAATGACCATTAGAAGAAATCAAATTTGGCAGCGTCGGTACGTTCTCTGTATTAACTGCCTGTATTAATGCAATCTTGGAAAATCTACAGCCTTTTGGACAAGATCTCTGCCTGATTCGGTATCATCAATGCACAGTTGTGATAGATTTAGTTGATAGATTCTATAATAAGGCGCCCACACCTACGAATTTCTCATTTCGCATTTCCTTGACTTTTAACATTGCATCCATGTCAGCTGATCATGAGTTTCAGGAACTGTTGAGAGAATTTGAGCAGACGGGTCTGCCGAACCTTTTTAGCCACCCACCTGTGTCGACACCCCACGAAGAGACTCCTATAGCACCAACTCAACCAATGCAGACACGATCTACCAGGAAAAAGTTTAGGCCTGAAGTTCGCTCTAAGCGGAACGAAGATAGACACAAGCAATCAGGGAAAACACCGAAGGATTCCGAGATGAATCCATCTGGTTCAGCAAAGATTCCACCTGGAGGGGATGAGAACATTGCCTCGCCGCATCCACCATATCTCCAACCTGTCCGACCAGGGGTTCAGCTACCGCGGTGGACAAAGAAGTTCACTAGTACGCACCCCTTCACTGCCACCGGGTGTGCAGCTGGTCGGGACCATGACAGGGAGAATAGACCAGCTTAAGTATGTAGACCACGATACGAATGATCGTGGGAAGTTTCCACAGTTCGCACCAGGAACATACTTGCACTTTGTCAAATACCCTGAGACTGGAGCAACATTACTCGAAGTGAAACAGTGGGTTACTGGATTGGATCAAGCTGGTCTGCTGAAGATGCTCAATGTTCCCCACTTTGGTCATAGCACATAGGTGACCGTGGTGGTCAGGCAATTATTGGCACCGGTGCATGATGGGCACCTATGGATAGGAAACCAGAAAATTGCTATCGATGGAGAACTTATTCACCAGATTATGGGCCTGCCGAAGGAAGGGCCTCACCCTAGCATTGAGTTTTTAGGCAAACATGAAGATGTAAAGCTAGCACAAAGCATGAAGGAACGCTTCGGGCTGACGAAAGGGAAGCGAGGGTATCAAACCTCAGCCATTCAACACCACAACATTCGATTTGCAAAGGAGCTCTTAGCTTGCAAATTAATGAGGAAATGCAGACCATACAAAGTACCTGCCCCAATTGTCCGTATTGTTGCGAACTATGTGGAAGGTTACAGTTACAACTGGGAAGCATACATTGCTAAGGAATTCCTTGAATATTCCCACGACGCGCAGGAAAAAGGTAGACCCTTTCATTATTCATGGCTGATAGTACTTATTGCACTAATCAGGTGGAAAGAACCCACCGAGGTGAATTTTATTGAAGTACCTCCAAGCATGCCAGGTGCAGCAAGGTACGCATCTCTCTGGGTGTCGCAGGACAAAGAATCCCAGTAGATGACGAACACTGTGTTCGCCTTCTACGCCATGAGCATATCCTATGAGATCCTGCAAACACCGCAGCTCACTAATGAGCTATTCTCTCAATATGACGACGCAGCCAACTTCAGTGCCGACATGCATCATATTTTCATTCAGGCCCGTGCAAATCAAAAGCATCAATGGTTTAAGTTACCATATGTAGTAACCAAAGAAGACATCCTCGCGGTAGTTCAGCAGTGGCCGGCTGAATGGTTGAAGGACACAGGAACAAAACCCACCATTCCAATTCCCCCAGTTACCAATGTGGGTGCAGGCCCTAGTCAGACGCAGCAGCAAGACCCACCAGAGGACAGTGAAGAACAAACTAAGTCGCAGTAGACTGAAAGCGACCAGGGTGGAGATGGTGGAAATGAAGAAGAAGAAGAAGACTCGGTTAAAACTGCCTTAGACCCTAATCGGGTAGATAAGCGCAAGTCACCAGAAGCCGAGGAAGTGACCAAACCTCAATCCCGAAAGAAAACGAAGGCATCGAAGGACAAGAATATCGATGAAGAGCCCAGCCTGACAAGTGAGGAGCTTGGTCAGGATCTGTCAAAGTCCACATAATTTCTCACCAAGAAATGGTTAGAGTTTGCAGCTACGCATCTTGATGCAATCCCCGGTGTAGCAAAGCACATCTTGGAGCTGAAAGAGTTAGCAGAAAAATCAGTGACTGGCACTGTAGCAAGCAATGCCCCAGTAAGCACACAGCCAAACCTAAGGAAATGGCCAGTTAGAGAAAACATGGGTCAAGTGTCAAGTGCAGCCCTCGTCATAACTAACGCAGCATCTCCAATGGAGATGAACATGATAGTTGAAATAGATTACACCAAGATGTCCATGATGGAATTACATCTCTACCAGTCAGCTATCGCGAAGAAAATCCAAGCATGAGACCACTACTCACAAATACAGTTGGAAGAAACCAGGAAGCAAAATGATAGCCTCGCAGCACAGTTGGAGGAGGTGGAGCAGAGGAAGAATGTAGTATAAAGTAAATAGGCAACACTAGCACGAGTAGTGGATGAGGCATGTCGAAGTCTCCCCAACCTCGACATACAGGCCGAAGAAGAACTAGAGCGAAGAATAGTCAAGTTGAAAGACTATGCACTACAGTCACAGAACCAGGTAGAGACGTTGAAAGTAGAACATGAGGCCCATATTGTGGAACTTCAACTTCGTATCAAACCAGAAAGTCCCCCAGAGGTTAGGGAGCAGTGTCGTAGGGACATTCAAGCTTCAGCAGTGAAAAATCTCAGATATTGTGAGCAGCGCAGCAAAGCTGCTAGAAGACAGTGTTGAAGCCTGGACAACCCTGCAGGAACATCCCGAAGTAGGACAACTTCCAGAAATCATCAGGAAGCGATAGAAAGAACTGGATGCAGTAAAAGGAAAAACTAAGACTCTGCCTCCTATGCAGAAAATGCTCAAGGTCAAGCAAAGTAACGAACTCCAGCAGGAAATTGAGTCATGCAGAGTGAAAGAAACAGTGTTGGAAAATTCTATGCAACCACTTGTCAGCGAAGCTTTGGAGTTGAGTACTGCTGTGGACAGCCAGCTCAAAGTCCTGAAGGAATATGATGCATTTGCACAGGAAAAGGCTAGAAAAGCATCAACCGCAGTATTGCAGGAGTTGGTCGAGAAGGAGCAGGCAGCCGATGATATTATGCGCGGCCTAAATAAGCAGTTTACCATATTTTCCAACAAGGTTCGTCTACCTGAAGAGAAGCAGAGTGTCCTGGGACGGGACACTTGTGAGTCTTAGGGGCCTGTTGGGGCGCCCACCTTAACGGTCCTGAGTTTTGGTGACTCCGTGGTTTTTGTGGAAGCTTGTAAGCAGAGTTGCGACTCAAAATAGTCTTAGGGGTGTCGGGGTTGAGTCAAATTCCTCTTTTTGTAATCAACCCATGGTTTAAGTCCAGGGTTTAGGTTTCGGGGTGCCCATGGTTTCAGCCCATGGTTTTGTAATAAGTGCACTGTATAAATACGCACTCTTGTAAAGAAGTCATTTTAGGCTTTTGATGTAAGATAAATTGATGCGAAGCTAAGGCTTGATTGTAAGAAAGGTTAATTCCCAGCTGTGTGCGTGGACGACCTCTGCAGCTATGTGCGTAGAGGGTTTTTGTGTGATTAAGAAGATCTATAGCTATGCGTGCAGAGGCCTGCAGCTGTGTGCGCGGCTTTGAGGAATTGAAGGGATCTGCAGCTGAGTGCGCAGATCAGAACTGTGGTTTTTGTAAAGAGTTGAATAAAACATAGTTATGTGGACGTAACCCCTACACTGGGGGTGAACCACGTTATATCTTGTGTTGTGGTTCTTTTGTGTTGTTTTTGTTATGTTCTTTATGCATTGATAAGTAAATAAATGATAAGTAAGATCACTGCTAAATAATAACTTCGCTGTGAATTCCCAATTAAGGGTTAAGCAAGTAACTGTTTGTTTATCTAATTGTGAACTTATATAAGTATAGTCGAAGATGTGTATTGTATGATTATAATTTCTTAAAGGCTAAAGGTACAGTAATATCCCTCTTCTGCTTACAGAAACCTGATTCTGCGGCACCCCATAGCTGTTTCGGGTGAGACTGCAACCTGTTCGTAGGTTGTTGCCGAAAGGACCAACACTATGGGTCTTTTGTTGGTGCGAAGTTAATGGTATAAAACCCAGGTCTGCCCTATAGCCCAACACCTTCATGTTGAGCGCATCAGCTACCTTATTCTCTTTTCCCTTTGTGTGCTTGATTTCAAAATCAAATTCACATAAAAATTCCAGCCATCTTACTTGCCTAGCATTCAAAGTAGGCTGATCAAATAGATACTTCAGACCACAATGGTCTATTCTAAGCTCAAATCTTCTACCCATCAAGTAATGCCTCCACATCTTGAGAGCATGTACTATGGCTGCAAGCTTTAGATCATGAGTGGCATAGTTCTTCTCATGCTCCTTCAGCTTTCTTGACTCATAACATATCACGTGGTTGTCTTGCATAAGGACTCCTCCAAGCCCTTGTCTGCATGCATCAGTACACACCACAAAATATTTCTCTGGATCTGCAACCTTCAATACTGGTGCACTGGTGAGAAGATTCTTCAACCGCTGGAAGCTTTCTTCACACTTCAAAGTCCATTTGAATTTCATCCCCTTCTTTTGCAGAGAAGTGATGGCATGTGCAACTTTGGAGAATCCCTCAATGAATCTCCTGTAGTATCCTGCAAGTCCCATAAAAGATCTTACATCCGTCACATTTTTTGGAGTAGGCCAACTCATAATGGCTTCAATCTTCTTAGGATCTACTGATATACCCTCTTCTAAGATAATTTGACACAAATACTAAATTATATCTCTATAGAAGTCACACTTGCTCAGTTTTGCATACAGCTGATGCTCCCTAAGCAAGTGCAATGTCAATCTCAAATGCTCTTCATGTTCTTCCTCACTCTTATAATAAACAAAGAATGTCATCAAGGAAAACAAGAACAAACTTGTCCAAATACTTACTGAAGACATTGTTCATAAGGCACATAAATGTAGCTGGTGCATTGGTGAGACCAAATGGTACCACTACAAACTCATAATGCCCATACCTTGTCCTGAAGGTTGTCATATGAATGTCTTAGTCCTTGATTCTCACCTGATGATAACCAGAACTCAAGTCAATCTTGGAAAATACCTTTGCTCCTCTCATTTGATCAAAGAGGTCATTAATCCTAGGCAAGGGATATTTATTCTTCACAGTAACCTTGTTAAACTGTCTATAATCAATACCTAACCTGAGTGCACCATCTTTCTTCTTTACAAACAGAACTGGTGCTCCCCAAGGAGACACACTCGGTCGGATATACTTATTTTCCAACAACTCTTGCAGTTGCATCTTTAATTCTAGCATCTTCGGTGTACTCATCTTGTACGGTGTCTTGGACACTGGTGCCACTCCTGGCACAAGTTCAATGGTGAAATCAATGTCCCTTTTTGGAGGAAGCCCTGGAATCTCATCAGGAAACACATACTTGAATTCCTGTAACACTTGATAGTCCTCCAATCTAGGAGTTTCATTTCCTGTTGGTTCCAGAATATGAGCTACATACAACTGGAAACCCTTCCTACAGAACTTCTTCAATAGAATTACTAAAACCTACCTTACTGAAATTACCTTTCGAATACCTTTTACAACTACTGGGTTTCCTTCTTCATCTGTGCATTCAAAAGTCTTGTTGTAATAGTCAAGCTTTACTATGTGAGCTTCTAACCAATCCATTCCAATGAGAACATCATAGGAACCAAGCGGTAGAACATTCAGATCTACACAAGTGATCAATACATTCATAGCCAATGGGCATTTCTCCACTACTTCACTGAATTTTCTCTTAGTTCCAGTGGCTAGTTGAAATAACCAAGATTTCCTATGCTTTACTTTCTTAAAAGCACAAATCTACACTACTCTAGGAGTAATGTAACTGTGAGTAGAACCAGGGTCAATCAAAATAGAAATAGATTGTTTAATAATCTTACCTGCAACTTCAACAACAGTTGACTGATGATCTTCCTAGCGGTCCTCCAATGCTACATAAATTATGGGGGCTGATCTTGCTACTTGACCCACTGTTTCTGCTTCCTAAATGTTATAAGATGGCCTTGCACTTTCATTCTCAAGTGGACAATATCTGTGCAAGTGGGGTCCTTCACATTTCCAACATTTGAGTGGACCTTTATTCTGTGGTGGATCTTTAGGCTATCCAGCTATCACTCCAACTGGCTTACTTGAAACTTGGGATGGTTGCTTATACTAATTCCTGAATCTAGAAGGTTTGAAACCTTTCTTTCTTTAATCAAACTTTTCATTTTTCTTGTCCTTCCATGCCTTATGGTAATCAGGTTTACCTTTGCTTTGCTCATAGCAATACTTAGCCTTCCTTATTGCTTCTTCAAGAGTTTTAGGTTCATAAAACTCAATTCTGTCTTTGTAAGACTGTGGCAATCCACTCAGAAACCGCTGGACCTTCACTTTTTCATCTCTGATGTACCAAACATACCTCAATAATTCTAGGAACTTATTTGCATATTCATCCATGGTCTACTGTCCCAATCTCAGCTCATGGAACTCTTTAATCTTCTCATCATAATACCCGTCGGAGAGGTATTTCTAACTGAAATACTTCTTAAACTGCTTCCACTTCAGTTTCCTTTCACTGATCCTCTTTGCTTGCTTGAAGTGTTCCCACCAAATGGATGTTCTTCCATTTAGATTGAATATGGCAACTCTTTCCTTCATGTTTCTTGAATAATCCTACACTTGGAAGTACTTATTTATCCCAAGAAGTCAAGATTTAGCCTCTTGTCCAGTCTTTATCTCACCATCAAATGTGGCAGGTTCAACTTTCTTACATTCATCCTGAGAGCGATCCCTATGGTGCCTTCTTCTTTTCCTTTTATGAGAAGATGAACTTGTATCTCCACTGGACTCTTCAGAGTCAGATGATCCACTGTAAATCCTTCTCCTCCTCCTAGTGCTTCTCTTACTACCTTTTGGCCTTGATGTGCCTCATCCAGAATCTCTCTTCTTCTGCAAGTCTGTCAAACTCTGCAACATGGAAGCATTCAACTGATGCTACTCTTCTTGGGATTTAATCAAGCTTCTCATGGTGGTTTTTACCTCAAATGGTGTCTCCTATCATCTCCTTCCATTAGACTCTATGTCATAATTTCCATTACGGACATTTTCTCCCATGGCATCTCCTGCACGCTCATAAGAATCTCGGGCATCATATCCATCATGGGTTCTCATGACTAAACCACCTCTTGCTTTTCCACACTGTTCTTCCTAGAATACTGCTCTTGGAGGTGTCTATAATTATGCAAACATGTTAGGAGCAAACTGTTAGATGCATATCATTAATGTAATTCAGAACTACTTACCTTCCTTTTTCTGAAAATTCATAAAACAACAATTTTGCTAAAACACAAAAATTTTCTCTCTCTCTCATGTTCAGCTTGGTAATCCACTGACAGTCTACTAAAAACCACTGAAAGATAGTTGAAAACTGCTTGAAAAATCACTGAGAAGTTCCCTCAAAAAACCCAAATCTCCTTTGGTCCAATCGGACCTCCTCCCAACTATCTTTCCGACATTTCGATGGTCAAAACACCTAGCTCATCGGCGATCTGTTCATTTATTTCCCTCTAGTGTGTCGGGTCCATAGTGATCTAACCCTCCAAACTGTAATGGCAATGCCAAGGTCTATCCATCAATGGTCAGATGCATTATTCATAGGGTGCGCAGTCCCTTAGGGAGCTGCAATGGCAGAAAGTGATCGCACTGCGGGTTCCACGGACATCTATCGACTATCAGAACTACTATCCATCGAGTGGATAGTGTCTTAGACTGCCGCAATGGCGGATTTACAAACCTTCGAATTTTTTCGATTGGTGGCCTAATCCTTAATATTTTTTCGATGACCTTATACTCAACCAAAATCTTCCAAAATTTTCTTCTCATCGGATCTCTTCCCCACTAACTTTCCAGCGTTTCGGTGAGCAAATTGTCTAAACTTTCGATCTGCATCATTGAGAAAATTGACTGACTGCTGCATCGAGTGGCTAGTCATCAGGGCTTCCACAAGCTAAGTTCTTCCGATGTCATCAATGACCAATACAACTAACTTCCGTTGATCGCCGATGGAGTCAACACTTCGAAAAATTTCTAAACTTTCTTCTTCTTCTCGCGGGCCATAACATCAGTCGGTGGTCGAAACCACTAAACGCTAAATGTCGGCGATCGGAGCATTGGTGATTTGAACTCCTAATCATCGACACACTAGTCCACATGGTAGCCATAATGACAGACTAACAAACAGCTAAATTCTTCTGCGGTGTTAGCGATCCTAACAACTATTTTCCGCCAACGGCATCAACGGTCTAAACAACTAATTTCTTCCATTGTTTGCCGCCGCATCGGTAGTTCCGTCATCTAAATTTCACGGACTATTCCTATACCTAGAGAAATTTCCAAAACTTTTCTCTTTAGTCTTCTTTTCTGTCGCTTCATCGGCTCAACCATCTCTTATTCTTCGTCGATTTGTTTAATTATCTATCGGAAAAATTTTCCTTTATCTTCCATCGAATCTGTCGGCTCCATCTTCCCCTATACGTCACCGATCAAATCAACTGTTTGTCATAGCTGTATCAGCGAATTAAACCTCAATACTTCCACAATGTCGGCACTCCTAAGCACTAAATGCCACCACTGTAGTTATGTTATCGGAACTTGGAGCCACTATTCACTAAACACCTCGGCATCGGCGAGTGGAAAGACTAATGCATCAGCATGATAGTTCACTAATCAACTACAATGGTGGATGCTTGAACAACTAATTTCCGTCGATCGGTGCTCCGATCATCTATCTTTCGCTGATCGCTGATGGTTTTCCACACTTAAACAAAATTTTGAAAATTTTCTTCTTCCTTCCATGTTGGTGATCCCAACCACTAACATTTTTCAATGGCCGATGATCTCGTGCCTTGGAAAATTTTTGGAACTTTCCTCCCCTGTCTTCCGCCGCATCGGCCGTCGGATCAACTATCTTCTGCTCCATCGGCAGTCGGAGGCTCTACCTATTGGAAGTATATTTTCCTAGCCATCCGCAATGGCAACGCATAATCTACCAATCTCTTCCAGTGTAGTCATCAAACTTTCACTGCATCGGCAACGTAATCATCTAAGCATTAGCAATGCGATCAACTAATCATCGCCGATCGCCGATTATTTCGCTACTTCATAAAAAATTTCCAAATTCCTCTCCATCTCTAATCAATTTACTATCCTCCGCCAACGTTTCATCGGTGATTCCTTCAACTAAGTGGTGTCGATCGCCGATGGTCGGCGTCAGGTGGTCTTCAGTCTAATTCTTCCACTGTGTCGAAAGAACTTTGCACTGAGTTCTCCGATGGGCCAACAAGCGACGAACGCAATTCCTTCCACAATATTCTTCTAATTTCCATACATCAGGTGACCTTCAGACAATCCTTTCTGCTGCATCGAAAGAACTTCGCACTAAGTTTTCCGATGAGACGACAATTCTGGCACTTAGAAAAACAAATTGAATTTTCTTGTCATCACCCATTTCTCCTGGTTTCTTCTGGGCCAGTGAGAAACCTGCCTCTGTTAACTGATCTTTTCATGGCCCTCTGAGGCCCAATTGCTACAACATAAGCTCTGTCACTGCATCTTCACAGCCAATTTAGGATCATGCTGCAACCTTTGCTCTGATACCACACTGTAACGTCCCCGACACTCCAAACATCAACATGATGCTACTAAACACCAAATCAACTGGGTATATAGCCCCATGAACATGAAAATACATGCATATAATGCTAAAGGGTGATACTTAAAAACATAAAACATATTATGAAGCATCATCATTCATATGCACAACGAAAGAAAAACATATCAATCAGCATTTAACATGTACAACATCATTTATTAATGGTAAATATGGTTGCAGACACAAGTTAGGCAAGAATACATATCTTATCGAGAACTTGCCCTACAACCAGCTACGTCACTGTAATGTTCCACCCAATCATAGGCATGTGTGCTCTTTAATCTCTCACCAATGCTTCCACCCCCGAGCTGGGCATGATTTCCCCAGGAATAAGGAACTAGCAAGCTTACACATAGCCAAGGATAACAACCCCACAAGGGTATACAGTTAATCCAAGCCAACACAGTTGGGTTTATCAGGCAAACAATGGAACAGCCAAGTTAACCAAGTTGGGTTTATCAGGCCATCCAGGAGCTGGGAAAGGCTAAATGCTAAGCTGGTGAGCCCATTGAAGAGCTACATACACCGACACCAGAACCAGCCTAGCTTCTAGAACACCCACACACACCCAACACAAGGAAATCAGTCCTTTCTCTGCAACGTAGTCCCTCAAGCCCTGATCTCCCTTCTAGTGCTATTCAGGGGTCGTGGAGAAGAAATCCACCCCACTAGCAGTGTCTATGTGGTTCCTAACCCACCAGGTTTAGCAAGCACAGCAAGCCCTCATTCACCACTCCAATGCAGTCCAAGGACAAAACCACTGCATGCATGCAACAACCTAGCTATTAAAGCTTTAACAAAGGAAAAGAAACTCCCTGGATCGTTCTTGGCCCTATCGTGGCCAAAACGATCCCACAGCTGCCTACCATAGCCAATTCATAAGGGAAAACGTAGCCAACAAAGGTGGAAAACAATATCCAACCAACCACAAAAGAAAACCACAGTCCATGATCAATAATGAAATATCTGGACAACTACAATAGGAACGCAGGCAAGAATCCAATCCTCAACATAGATAGGAGGAAGACATATCACCAAAGAAACAACAAAAAAAATCCCATAGTGAAAAACCATGGAAACATTTCCCAGTCTGACAATGGTGGAGTTAAAACATAGACTTTCTGCATGAACAAGAGGAAGAACCGATCCTCAGGCCAACAGACGGTGAGGAAGAGGAGAACAAATGAACCCCCACACAATGGATTTTAATCCCTTTTAAGTCCGCTCTGCATGGGGAAAACAAACAGCTCACGATCCGGATAGTGGACATACCATCCGCAACCCAAAAGGTGCTTCATGGAGAGAGTGCAGGCGTGAGTGTAGGAGTTTTCCTACCAGCAAATAGATGCCCCAACTAACAACAAAATGATTAAGGTGGTGGTTGGATGAGACAAGGGAAGGTGAGCAAAAAGAGTGGTGACACATGCCTTTTCCCACGGGATCCAGGTTTATCAATCCCCCCCTTAACCTTAGGAAATCATGCCCCTTCTCAATTTGGTTGCAGTGAACATAGTTGGTTGGGTTTATTTAATTAAAAATCATAGTTACATGATGCCACAACTTAATATATGTCTTATGTCCTGATATACTATCAATGACAATTCCAATCTGAAACATAACATAACCAAATCGATGGTGGGTCCTTGGCCTTTACCTCTGCACCATGATTATTTAAAATGTATATATATATATCATGTATATTTAATGCATCGGGGTCAAAACCAGGGTGTTACAGGTCCAGCTCATCGTTCAGTTCTCTGAACCAACCATGCATTGTTGAAAACCAATTTCATGCATTAATATGTTGAAACAGTCTACAAACTACTTGCTTTCCATGCATCTGGGTAATGAAGCTCGCATTCTAGACGATTCGCCAGCTGCAGCCTCGTTCATTTGACACCACACCACTAGTCCACACGTTTGAATGATAAAATGACTCTCATTCTAGAAGACTCGCCTGTGTACACTGCCTATGCTCGCCACCACTTCACCAGCCACGCTAAAGAAGGAATCCTATGCCATATCATGCACGCTGAAAAGAACCGTTCACGCTGAAGAAGGGAGAAAAATTATGCGTTGGAGTTCGATTAGTGAGACGCCATAATGATTAACTAAATTTAGAGAGTAGTCGAACACTAAAGGGTCAACTTTCTCATCTCTGTAAACAATGTATATATCAGCCTCTACGCGAGAGCTCATCTAGCTAGCAGTTTAACTAGTTTATGCTTTGATTTGTTGTTCTTAAGCACACTGTATTTCTATCCCATATTCTTTAATAAGGGCCCCTCATCAACCAAAGGTTCATTCTTTTGTTTAATTATGTTCTCTTCTTTCTGTTATCGTTAGTCTAGTTTGTTTTCATTAGATTGTTGTTATTTCATGTAGTGCATTTTATTTCTGAAGTTAAATAGTTATTTGCGCGCATAGTTTGCTTCCAATTTGCTTTCATCCATTTTATTTCCAGCTTTATTGTTCAGTTTATTTGCAAATATATAGAATAGATTACCTTGATAAATTCAATTCTGTTTATTTCCTTTCTGTTCTAAGTTTATGCAATTTGATTTTCAGTTTGCTTCTTAGTACGCAATGATTTATTTTATGAATTTGTTTAAGTTTTTTTCATTATCGAATTTGATTAATAAATACGTTTATTTACTGCCTCCCTGCATTAGATTTACATATGCACAAATCCAGCTAAAGATTAGATCATTTAGGTTATTTTCTGTTATTTTAACTATGTAGACTGTCATTCGGACAGCCTATTTAAACCGTCATTTAGTCACCCTTTTCAGACCTACAGTTCAGTCTCTCATTTATCCTGTTGTTTCGTTTTTAGTGTTTTTAATGTGTTTTGAAATTGTTTTAAGTTCTATTTCTTTAGTATTTGAAGTATGCTTTGATTGTAATAGTTAGATGATAGCTCTATTTAACATTAAAGTTAAAATTAGGTTGTTTTAGATTATTTATTAAATTTCTATCCTTTTTCCCTATCTCTTTTCACCTTGAGCATGTTTTAAGCTATGTTGTGTTTTGTTTCTTAAGCTTATTTCTAATTCCTTTTTACTGATGTATTATTTTGTGCTCGTGCCTTTGGATTAATTTATCCATTTGAATGTAAAACTTAGTATTATATTTGTTATTCTTATTAGTACCTTGTAGGTAGGTTGTTCCTTTTAGATTGTTTGATTACAAAAAGAGACTTGTAGGACAGAATTCAAATATATTCCTATTAAGTTTCCTACTTGTTTCTTTTTATTAATTTTTCTTTATTAAGTTTTCTACTTGCTTATAAGTTAGGTCTTCCTTGCACCCTAGTTTTCTATTTGAAAAGTTAGTTGTTGATAGTATCTTTTTCGGTTTAAAGTTATTTACTTATACAATAAGTTATCAATTATTTAGTTTAATATTTTGTTCCGGTTCAATTACTTTAATAGTTGAATTCTTAGGAGTTTGACTCGGTTTTTCATTTTGAAATATATTTTGATCTTTTGTTTGTTAAAAAATTTCCACAACACCATAGGAATCCCTCTACCTTCGCATATATTGTGTGTCAACTCTAAGCCTACCAACCCTGATCGATAATTAAATATTAGGTGAATTAATCTAGATGTTACAACACCCAAAATTTTGGCGTTGTTGTCGGGGACTTGTTCTGTAAGGTAGAATAAATAGAATTCTTTATGAATATTAGTAATAGGTTGGTGGCGGGGGAGCGGTAAGATGAGAGGTAATAACCTATGCATCTGTTATAACAGGCGCCCCCAAATCTAGCAATAGTATAGGTTTTCTTTAGTTCAAATTTTTTCACGAGCAAACTTAGAGATCCTCAGGGTAGATTTTTTAAGACAGGAAAACTTATTGAAATTCCTACTAACTTTTACAGGGGACATAATACCCCAACCACTAACTCAGCAGAAAGGTATCGAAAGATGCCTGTAGGAAGTAGTTCTACCCTGAAACCTAAGGAGACTTTCTCAGGAAATATTACCGGGGAATCCATAGAAGGAGAAGGAACCTTGGAAGGAGGTCCTAAGGACCTCATTCCTGAGGAAGTTCAAGAGGATAAGCCACTATGAACCTCTAACCCTCCACTAGTCTTAAATCCAAATAACATAACTTTTTCACTAGTAGGATATCCAAACTTCATTGACTTTGTTGATCTGGCCCAGGTAAAATCTCTCTTTGGAACCTCCATAGATCCAGTCATCTCACAAATTTAAATTTCCACAGTAGAACCTACTATCCCTCTAGGATTTAATAAAAACACGGTTGATCAGAGGAAGATCTCTCCCAAAAAAGAACATTGGGATGCACCATTATCATCTAGAAAGGAGCCTCCTAGGTATATCTACATTAAAAATACAGCTTATATGGAGAGACGGGGAGAGAATGAAGATCATGATGAATTTATAAATGACGAAGGAGAAGGGAAAAATTGAACTGAGGCTACCTTTGGGTTTTCTATTTTTGACACTATGGAGGATGTAACTATGAAAAACATCCCTCCTTCCTCCTTACCTACTTTCTGTGGAAAAAGTAATGAGTACCCAAACACATTCTTTTTTGAGTTCGATATCCTTTGGAGGAGCTATAATTATCTACAAGATTCTCACAAACTAAAACCCTTTCCCACTACACTAAAAGATTCCTCCTTGAGATGGTTCATTGGATTAAGTGAATCCACTATCAAGACTTGGGATGATATGAGAACCTCATTCTTGCGAAAATATTAAGAGTATTGCAAACCTAAGGACTCTCGACATGATATGTTCAAGATACAACAACTTGAAGATGAGGGCCTAGAGGATTATCTCGAAAGGTTCATTTATACATTACATAAATCAAAATATAGTGACCTCCGAGAAGATGTAGTATGTACACTTTTCCTTAAAGGGATCTCCGAGGACTTGTTAGAAAGTATTAATCTCATGGCAGCTGGCGATATTTCTCATAAAACCTTTGCACAAATTGGTGAGATGTGTAAACATTATTCTAGAAGTAGGGGGGAAGTTGGGAAAAACTTTTGAGAGCCTTATAGTAGAAATATAAGAGGAAACATACCTAGTTCAGGTGGAGTTACAAGAGTAGAGTTAGGGAACCTATTGGACCAATGAGCATTTTTTGTCCAAGATGTAGGACCAAACATACCCAAATGGAATTCCCATTAAACAACATCTTCATATGTCACATATGTACAGAAGAGAATCCAACAGATAACTGTCCATCCTTTCCTGGGTTGCAATCCATCTATAAGAGTGGGGATGTAGTTGAAACATCTAGGAGGCCTCCCTGTCAACCTAGATACCAACCAACATATCAGAAATTTCCACCACCATCTCCACTCTATTATCCTCCATATCAACCACTTCAACAATGGAACAATTCAATTTGGTAGAATTGGCCACCTCAGTACCCTCCTCCTCAATTTCCATAGCATCAATATTTGGCACAAGGGTGGAGTGGACAACCATACCCTCAGTCACATCCTTTCCCTACACCTAATCATACTCATCCTCAGCATCAAACAAATTTCTAGCAAATTTTGCATGGATTTGTACCTCCAGTTCCTTTCATTACACAACAACATCATCACTTTCAGAACACAAATCCTCCTCGACCAAAATTATTACCTGCACAACCGATACCTAACCCTAATAATAAACCAACTCAAGATCTTAACAACATTGAGTTCCAAACTCTTCCATTGTATCTTATTTCAAATGTACCTGTACATGAGATTCAATTACGATCTGGAAGAGATGTGAATGAAAAACCCAAGTCATCAGTCATCATTCATGAAGCAAATGAAGAAGAAGAGTGTAATATTCCAAAAATTCGTAAGAATTTAAAAATTTTCATGTAACATAAAATGTTTGTAGTCGTCACTACTGAGGAACAAATATCTACTAACAGTTATTTTAAACAACATTATCTAGAACTGAACATTTTGTAAATATCTAGTTCTGTATATTTATTAGTTTGTGTTTATGATTTCATGTTAAGGATTTGAATTATGGTTTGCTATAACAGCAAATAAAGATATGTTTAACTTCTAGTACTAAGTTTGTTTTACTGTCTTATGACAAGTAGGAAAGAAATTTAGTTGAGATCGTGTCTTACTTAGCTTATAGCTAATGCAGTGAAGTGATGCTTCTTTTACAGGTCCTTTATAGGGAAGATGTTTTGTTACCAGTTTTTCTAGATCGAGATTTATCATCTCAACTAGCATAGAATAAGATACTAGTTAAATTATTTGTTATCGAGCTTGAGCCATGTAAGAGGTATCGTCGATCTTTATTGTTTAAGAACTTCATAGTTGATAGTAATAACAGTATTTAATTAAGCTGAATTTAGCTCAGTTACTTTTACTATGACAAAAATTGTTCATTTAACTTCTAGCATTCTATTCTCAATTTAAAGCTTGTATGTAATTCTAGTAAAATGCATCTTGTGGAATAGATTTATTTCTACCAAATAATGAGTTATGATAACCTAGAAGATTTATGATCCAAATAAAATCATAAAGTATGTTGGTTGATAAAATACATGAAGACTAGTACTTAGTACAAAGGATAGTTTAATTCTATTCTAATACTTATCAAATTAGAGATGTCTTGATACAAGTTGTTTTTCTCTAAAATCTAAAGTGTTATTACTTTTTATTTTAAGGAAATAAGAATTACTGATGTTGTTGTCAGAGAAACCACAGTATCGAAATGACCAAGTCTATCAAAATAAGAATTATTCTTCATAGAGGTCTATCCTATTTTCCTTTGTATGATTTATCATCTCATAAGGGTATTATTGTTAAACCATATACTAGTATACATAATTTAATACCTAGACTAAAGTCCTAGCTAGGTATCTTCTATAGTTACAAGTATATAGATATAATTGATTCCCTTATCCTTTTTGTATCTTCCTAAAACCGATTAGAAAGCATTGTTTATTAAGTGGAAAACAATGAATAGCATAAGTTTCCTTATACCATTTCAAAGTTTTTAGTTTATTTTTAAGACCTATTTCAGCTACTATCTCCCATGTTATTTACTATGGTTAAAACAAGCATAATACCATAGCAAAGATAATGAAACCATGACAAGAATTATAATATGGTATTAACTATTTTTATACACCATCATGTGCAGGTTGCAACAACGAGTTTCAAACTATAATACCAAACCCATCCTTCGCAAATAAATTTGGAGCTACGTGGTCGATGCTCATTTGATAGGGTTTTGACCTTGGAGTTATTGCCATATAAATTTCTCTAAACCTAGAAACCTCGCTTTTACCTAAACATTTACCTTGCTCTGTTTGTCAGTCCACTATGTCAATCATCCTGCCAATAGCCTTCTTCTTCTTCGTGTAGAGGTTTAATTGAATACTATCTCTAGTTTTATGGATGAAACCCTCTCCTCACCATTACTTAGCTCTGCAACAATGATACACCTATCATTACCTTGCCTCTGCAAGTGTTTTTAATCATTCCCTGGTGCATTGGTGAGCTAGGAGGTGAGCATGGCTCTTGGGTTGTCGTAGTGTGGCTTGAGCTGTTTATTGTCTTTCTTTAAATCATATCTTGGTTATTATTATCAGTAATAATTTCTGCAGTAAATAAACAGAGGAAAGGAATATTAACTGAATAACCTAATTCTTTCATGTAATCTCTGAGTTTGAAAATATGATGACAAGTTTTTATTTACTATTGTTGCTTGTGAGTAATGCTAGAAATTTCATACAGTCATCCAATTGATGCTTATGGTTACATAAGATAGAGTAGATAGGTTTTACTTTATTTCAGAAGTAAAGAGGACAATTTCCCTGCTAATAAAAAGGGGTGTGTAAATTTGGTTTGTATATATATTTACAGTCCTTCTAAACAGGTTTATTTATAAACCCTAATCCTTCTTAGAATAATTACATATTTAGTATTTCATTTTTGGGTTACCCTAGTTTGCATTTTTACTTAAATGAATTTATTCAGTAAATGTTTAGCCTTGTATACTGTTTCTTTAAGTTAATCTTAGTTATGTTAATTCTTGTTTATATAATAACTGTTAATTATTAAAATAATAGACTTATAAAAATAATTTTATCTACTGTGTAAACCATTACATATAGTATTTTATACCTTTAGATATTTCCTAACACTTCTGTTTATTTTGTTCAAGTACTCTAACTAAATGAAAAATATAAAAAGAAAGCATACATACAATTTATACATATGAACCTGTAGAAAATAGTAATTCATATTCATGCATACTTCATTCAATTATTTATCTGAAATTAAACTAACCTACTGTACTAGAGTACTACCTTATAAAATGTGTGGAAAAATATAGTTTATCTATTTTCTTTCTATCTATCAGTTAAACTAGAAATTATTCTAATCATTTACCCTAATCTAGATAGTTCAGAACTTAACTATCTTTTCATAGTATATACATTTCTTCTAACTAACCCTAGCAGCAATAAGGACAAAAGCATAACATATCAATGATTAAACTTAAACTTTTCACATAACAGTAAATACTTAGATAGTTCAATAAAACAAGTAGAACCTGGAAATATAGATGAGGTGACAATAGCTTAAGGAACATGTTCCTCCCAACCAACTCTTGGAGAAAAGATAGACTGCAAATCTCAAGACCCCCGAGCTTGTCTCCTGGTCCACCTGGTAGAAGTTCTGGGTGAGAGATGTAGTTTAGTAATCCTATGTAATTCTATTGATTTTTCAGCAACAATCAGTTCTACATGTAGCAGTATGAACTCAGCTTAGAATAGCTACACTAGTTCAGGTCTTTGGCACTTTTCCACTCAAACTTACTACAGCTAGTCCCCTCCATCGAATTTTCTTGTGCACACCATTCACTCAGAATGTTCACAAGTCAGGAAAGACCAACCTCAGCTGTCTTCAATGGGAAGTTTTATTAGCATGCCTAGGTCTTTTGGGTTAATTTTAACTTAATGAGCCACCTGCTCTTGTTCCACTTTCTTGGGGAACATGACCACAAAATAGTGAATTTGCCACCTGCAACATCTAGGAGTAGTTTGAGGATGATGCCAAGTGTCAATCTGCTATCTACCTAACCTAAGCCGCCAAGTGACCAGTAAAACACTCATTTAATGGCTTCCCTAAGTTGTTGTCTCATCTTTCATTTATTTATTAATAAAATATTCAGCAATTACATTCAATTATCCTTGAACCCACTTGGTCATTAATTACAAACTTTAAAATAAAATATAACATATTTTTTCTTGAAACATAAAATGTTTTGCAAATTGGGGCATGTGACATACACACCCCCTTCAATTATAACATCGTCCTCGATGTTATTTATTCTTCGTCCTCAGAATTTCCCTGAAACATAATTGATATGCATCTCGCATATGACTCTCCAATTCTTAGGTGGCTTCTTCTGGACTAAGGTTCTTTCATTGCACCTTCACCTGACCAATGGCGTGATTCAACCAGAAAATCTCCGTTGGGCTCCACCTGCACATCATTCCATTTTATAACATGAGTAGCATCATGTACATATTTTTTAACACAAAAATACAAAAGACATTATGAACCTTCAAATTTGGTGGTAAAACCAATTGATATGCTACCTGTCCTATTCTGGACAGTATTTCAAAAGGTCCGCAATATCAGGGTGATAACTTAGCACAACTTCCTAATCTCGGAGAACTCTTTTTAAGCTTCACCTTAATAAATACATGTTCACCAACCTGGAACTCTTTTTTAGTTCGTTTAAAATCTGTTTGACTTTTATGTCGATCTTGCACAACTTTCAAGTTACCTTCCACATGTTTTACAATTAGCTCCATCTCTTTTAATAGTTGAGGTCCTAATACTAACCTGTCAACTGGATTACTCCATGAGATGGGGGTATTGCACTTCCTTCCATACAAAATTTCAAATGGACTATATCTTGTTGAAGCTTGGTAGTGATTATTTTAAGCAAACTTTACCTAGTGTAAGTAATCTTCACATTTACCTGGTTGTTCTTTAACATACATTATGAGCAGATCTTCCAATACCCGATTCACTCTTTTAGTCTGTCCATCTATTTGAGGATGGAAAGAGGTACTGAAATTTAATGTAGTATTCAATCCTTTAAGCAAATACTTCCAAAAATTGCCCGTAAACTTAGGATCTCAGTCTGAAATTATTACTTTTGGTATTCCATGTAAATGAAAAATTTGTTTTAGGAATATATCAGCAATATTAGCAGCTTTGTAAGTAGTTTTTACACGTAGAAAATGAGCTTCCTTACTTAGTTTATCGACAACTACCATTATTGAGTCATTCAGATTTTGATTTCTAGGTAGTCCTGTAATAAAATCAAGGTTGATTATCTCCCACTTTCAGCTAGGAATAGGTAATGGTTGAAGTAACCCGGCTGGATGCTGGTGTTCAGTCTTTACTTGCTGAAATTCAAAGCACTTAGCAATGTATTATGCCAGTTCATTTTTCATGTTTGGAAAAAAATAATCCTTTCTTAACATGGTTATAGTCTTCTAATAACCAAGATGTCCTGAGTAAAGAGTCTTATGAATTTCATTTAAAATAAACAACTTAATATTAGGTACATTAGGTATGTATAGTCTATCTTTATATAGTAATAATCCTTTTTCATTTTGACGATACCCTGTACTTAAACTCTCAATTAAATTTTATGTTATTTTCACTTGTAATTTCTAATAATTTTCATCCAATCTTACTCCTTCCTCTAGCTTTTCTTCTAAATATGTCTTATAGGTGTTGATTGCTGCTACAAAATATAGCTTTTCATTCCTACTTAATTCATTAGCAACCTTATTTTTTTTTCCCTTAATATGTTGGATTTCAAAACCATACTCGCTAAGAAAAGCTGGCCACCTAGCTTTCCTTGCATTTAAGTTAGGTTGATCCAACACATATTTTAACCCTTTGTTATCTATCATTAATATAAAATTTCTTCCAATTAAATGATGGCGCCACATATTTAAGGCATGTATGACAACAGCCAATTCTAATTCATAAGTCGCATAGTATTTCTCATGAATCTTCAACTTCCTAGACTCATATGCAATGACGTGTCCTTCCTGAGTCAAAACTCTTCCTAGACCGTCATTTCATGCGTTAGTACATACTATAAAGTCTTTATTAGGATCATCAATTCTTAAGTTTCGTGCGGTAGTTGTTAGGATATTTAGACACTTAGGAGTTAGTTAAGATCAACTTGTGTAATATATCCGTTAGGTAAAAGTGTGTTTCTTTAGTATGCATTAGTATGCATTTGTAAATATTCTAATCTGACGGTCACGATATGTTCTAGACATAGAGTGATCTGATAGTTCAACTTCTCTTAGATCATACCTATCATTGATTCGTGGCTTAACACCCGATTGGTCTATGATCTCTATTTAAAGAGCATAGAGGGTCCTTTGTTAGTTGATCGATTATGAGAATCTCATGTAACTTTCTTTCTTTTGCATAATAAATTGCTCCAAGTAGCTATTTGGCTGGGGTCGTGGACTGTTTCCATCTCAAGGGTTTTAACCACGTCACAAACATCGATGTGTTGATCTATGATATATTTGTGTGAAGTGGTTTCTCAAGGTGTTTGGTCTTTTGGGAGTACCCTATGTACCCGAACATGGTATCAAAGCTTTTATGAAGAGCCACTTTCGGTTTTGATCAAGATCTGGAACCGGTGTTGCTGAAACTTTGAAAGGGTTTCTGGATCTGGATTTTCTGTGCATTTTTGGCATGTGGAAGCTATTCCATTGCATCCGAAGCACCGTTTCCATTGGGAAATAGTTTTCGTTTCACCGAAAACCATTTTCGTTTGCTCCAGAAACACCCATTTCGACAAATCTGAAGGTATAATGTTATAGTGACGGATTTGTTTTTTGTAAATCTCTCATATTTTATTAGTTTATTATTAGATCTTTTTTGTTTTAGTCTTGGACTATTGCCTTCCCTGAATGTGTATTCTTATTTCCGTGCACCTTGCACGATTGCGGCAAATCAAAAACAGTAAGGAAAAGCTTTTTTTTCTTGTCTTCTCGGCTATGTATGCTCTTTGCCGTGCACTTTGTGTGATCACGGAAAATCAGAAATAGCGAGAAAGATTGAAAACGTAGACTTTCCGGGTAAGCTAACTAGGATCTAACCCCATTGTGTGGAAAAGTTTTTTTTGTTTTTTTTCGTTTTTTTTTGTGATTTGCAGGAAAAGAAAGCAAGCACGGAGAACAAGAGAAAAGAGTAAAAAAAAAAAAAGCCCCCTTCCTCTTTCCATTATTTTACGTACCTTTTAAACTTAGCTCACTTGGTCCAAAGTTGTTTTATTACTTAATAGATCTTGAGTTCAAGTCTTATTAAGCTACTTTTTAATGCATGCAATTTCTATTTTCAAGTTACTTTATTGTAAAAGTGCATCTCACATAAATTAAATTAAATAAAAGTGAATCACTTAAGTCTTTTAATTTATTGCCGCACTATTTAAAAGTCACATTATTGTAAAAGTGAGCATCACTTATTCTACAAAAGTGATTCACTTCAAAGAAACTTTATTGTAAAAGTGATTGTCAAATGTTGATATTGGGAAGAGGGGGCTTATTTTTCTAGTTGGTCAAGTTAATATCTTTCACGTCACTATTGGGGACATCTTCAACATTTTCTTTGATCAAACATAACTTCATCATCCAGAATCAGTTTTCAATGCCATTTTTTTTAAAACCACATATTTTTTCGATCTCTTTGTAACTAGACAGTTAGTTTCTATTTTTTCAACCATTATTTTATGGTATGGCTGCCCCTTGTGATATTATACTTACAAGTTCTAAATATTTCTCATGGAAATCTCGTATGGAGGATGTTCTACGAAGTAGGGGACTTTTCAGGGTAACCTCAGGGAAAGAAACAGAACCCACTG
>LPNX010271142.1:103892-125887 GCA_001517045.1 Pseudotsuga menziesii | reverse complement strand
TTAATTAGAGAGCAAGATAAGCTCATTCATCTTGGAATAATTAACAATGCAGATACATCTGGGAAAGCCTTATTGTCCCAAAAGAAAGAAAAGTCCAAGCCTCCCAAGAAATAGAATTTTTGCAATAATAAGCCAAACAACAAGGGTCCCAAACCCTCTCAATCAGCTCCTTCTTTAAAAAATGACAAATGATCCAAGCAAAAAGGAAATAAGACTGAATGTCATTGCAATTTTTGTGGGAAAGATAATCATGATGAACCTAAGTGTTTCAAGAAGATGGTAGCCTTGGAAGCAGCAATGAAGAAGCACCACATCAGCATAGATTCGTCTTCAGAATCTAACTCTCATGGAAATGCACTTTGTGCTTTTGGTTACTCTTAAACTTCATCTTCTTCTTCTACTTCAAATGAATGGCTTATTGATTCTGGAGCATCTTATCATATGGCTAAGGATCAAGCCATATTTTTTACTATGCATGAATGTAACACCAAACAAATATTTGTTGGTGATGATTGATATCTAAGTGTTGTAGGATCTGGAACAGTTCTAGTAGAAAGTAGTCATTTCAGTGATGTACTATGTGTTCCAAACATTTCCTGCAATTTGTTATCAGTCTATCAAATTACTGATTCAGGTGAAGGTAAAACTGTGACTTTTACACCTCACCAAGTTGTAATCAAGGTGTTGGAGTAGGGTCCCACAGCTACAGGAGAAGCTGCCATTTTGGTGGATAGACAGTTTTGGAGAAGATATAAGAGATAAGGTAAAGCTACGACGCCGTAGCATGTTTCTAGCTGCATATCAGAGCCAGAAACCGTGACTATCGGGACAGAGAAGTCAAAGAAGACGATAGTACCTGAGCGGCCGAGAAGAGAGAGCTCACCCACTGCATTGATGGCAGCGGCGAAGACAGGAGGGATCAGCTACCCTCATAAATGAAAAGGAGCAATGAGGCCGAGGTATTGAAGACGAAGGATAGAAAATGGGAAGCGGCGCCCAGTACCCATGGTCAACGCTGGGAAGCATGGAAGACCGTAGAGAGAAGTGGTGTGACGGAAAGCGGCTACTCCAATTACAGATACGCTGAGTGTCACAGTTAGGTTTTTTGGGTTACTGTTGGGACAGTCCCACAGTGTTGTAATGGCGAGACCTTCGGGCCGCCTATAAAGGGATGTATTTTGTATTGTAAAAGGGTAGACAGTAGATAGTAGACAGTAGACATTTAGATAGTTAGCCATTGAGTCATTTAGCTAGTCAGATAACCTGTAGCTATTCAGACAGTTAGCCTGTCTGAGAGTCCAATAGTCTGTTATCTCACATTTATTCTATATTGTAATAGAGTCGAGCTCTGGTTCTGGTATTCAGTCCATAGTTACCTTACTATAACCAGTGGCTGATTCCAGGAGTATGTATGTAACAATCCGCAGGGATTGATAGAGAGAGAGAGAGAGAGAGAGAGAGAGAGAGAGAATATTGTAAGAAGGCAATATAGAGAAAGAGAAGAGGTCTAGGAGAGAAGGGCTCCCGGCAGTGAGTGCGGATTTACCCAGAAGATCTCTAGCTGCACAACAAGTTGCAACAGAACTGTGTACTCTCTCAAGATATAATAAACACAGTTCTGTGGACGTAGCTTCTACCCTGGAAGTGAACCACGTAAAACCAGTGTGTTATGTGATTATTTCATGTGATTGTGCTTTACTCAGTTGATATTTGTTATCTGTTCCATGAATGTTACATGACAGTAGTAAATGTTTGTATGATCTCATTCAGTTATAGCATTATAGAAGGTTAAAGGTGGATTTACATGTATCAAGCGTCTGCATATGAGTTTATCAGTGCTTATTTCGCACAATACTAAGTCATTATGTTAAAGTGTTTCCAGTATACTTATTCGGCCAGTTAAGTATAGTTGAGGTAGAGTGTGTTGAACTGTGGAAGTTCAAGTCAGAGTGTTTACTATCTTGTTGAAATTTTTCCAAGTCATTCCTCCGAGTGAGATATCCTTGCAGACCACGAGGGTCGCAGTGGGCTGTACTATAGAAGATATCGCATTGACAGTAGGTGATATCGCATCGTCAGAGGAGCTGCGGTGTGAGATATCACAACTCGTGTGTTAAGCAGAAGGGAGAGTCATGCATCGCCTATTTCGCTGCGATGCAATAGGATTCCTTCCCCTGTCAGAACCCACAAGTAAGAGAGAAGTGCGCGTCGCAGAGAGATCTCGCTGGCTAAGAGAAACAGTGAGACCCCAGGATGCTACAGAACCTGGTCGAAGACACTTGAGTCTTTGGCCAACCCATTAGAATCACTTCGGGTGAGACTTCAAGCCGTTTTGCGGTCTGTCGTCGAAAGGGCCAGTGAGCTAGGGGTGTTGTTGGTACATTACAGTAAACCCGGGTCTGCCTAGCAAACCAACAAATGGTTCCATTGCCAGTTTTGAACAAACTGAGCACTGATGTTCTATTGGCATCCTACTAAAGACAAACTCAACCAGTGGGTTGGGTCTAAGGAGAAAGAGTTTGCAAAACAAGAGAACAAGAGTCCTAGACTGAGTACAGAGGACTGGTTACAAAAACATATCTACACAGACCTGCATACGATATTTTTTGCAACCTATGGAAATGAGCTGTACGACTAGTTATCAAAGCTGACTGATCAGAATATATTCAGAAAAAAAAGGAAACATCGTGTGGACACCGGAGCTGATTCACACCGTGAAGAGCATAGACAATCCCGTTACACAAGCAGTCTACTTCTGGCTTGCGAGTGTGCTAGAAGGCTTTGTTACAGAGTTTGCAGTTGAACAGACAAAAAGCTTCAGCGAGGCTGAGCGGTACTTCTTCAAAGGATATCGCGGTAAGTACCTAAAATCTTTAAACTTGTCCATTAAGATGTTATTATATGAAAAAGGAGTAATGGATATAGTTTTAGACCAGTAAGCTAAGAAAGTGTGATGTCACAAGAGTTTGAGAGTGATTTTGATGATATTGGATGTACACGTAGTGGCAAGAAATATAAAGTAGATTTTATCTCTTCCATATTTGAAAATAGTTCAGATAATACTAGACAGCAGAGTCATAGTAATACAGAAAGAACAGAAGGGGGTATCCCTTACCACCCTTATACCCCACAGAAAACAACCAGGACTTAGAACAACCCCATAGGAACTCCATCTAGTAGTTCACCCACAGCACATACTACCGCTACATCACCTATATCTACACCGTCAAGTGGTATTAACATAGCAAATCAGCATCCACCACCTAGAAATAGAATGGGGGACGACATGAAGCTACCTACCTTTAAGGTTACAGGGGCAGAAGACCCAGAGCAGCACTGGTTTCTATGTGAAGTCGTGTGGACCATTAAAGGAATCCACGATGATAATATTAAACTTGTATAGTTGGTCACCACACTCAGAGAACGAGCCTTAACATGGTCACTATGAAGTATACCTCAGCGATACCCATAACACTTGTACAGGTCAGGACCGCCATGATCAAGGAGTTTAAGAAACCTAAGTATGAATCATAGTGTATCACAGAGCTCAAAGACATTAAACAGCTACCTACAAAGTTAGTATGGGACTTCAATCAGAAATTCAAAGCTATCATAGACCAAGTTAGCTTTGAGTTTTCGCCGGAGCAGCATAAGGAATGGTTTATTTAAGCGCTGCTCCCTCACATCAGACTGCCATTAATGCAGCAGAAACTCCAGATGCATGATGAAGCATTGGAGATGGCAATGAAACTAGAGGCATCACCTCTAGCTGAGACCAGTACAGGTATGACAAACTTGCAAAACCAGTTAGCAAATCTCACGTTACAGATGCATGAGATTAGAAAAGGAAAAGAGATTACACAAGACATATAGTGTATCAAGTGTAAAGCACAACGCCATACTAAAGACAACTATCCAGTTTTTGTAGAATATCTAGCAAGAAGGGATCCTAACCCCTTAGCACAAACTCAAGGGCCATGGTGTGAACTATGCAGAACAAGAGGACATCCACCTCAACAATTCCCTTTACTTCAGAAGTATATACAAACACCTAAAAACTTATACTGTACCTTCTATAATTCAATAGGACATGAATACCATACCTGCAGAGCCTACGATCTCATGGTTGATAGAAAACATGACTTGAACAGAGTCCAATAAGAGACACTGGGTCTAGCAGTAGGACCACAGCATGATCTGGCTCAGGTTGGCTGTGGAGGAGGATTCATAGGACGAGGCTGTGGATGAGGCTTTGGCCGTGGCCATGGACCGATTGCTTGTTACAACTGTGGAGTTGTAGGACATTATGCTAGGGACTGTCAGAGCCCCACTACCACATGTAATTACTGCAAATATTACGATCACGCTATAGAAGAATGTCCTACCTTGATAGCTAAGATCAGAGAACCTAAGCCAGCAGTACACCAGAACATCCAGCTTATTGCTACTAAGCAAGAAGAACCAGAACTAAGAGTCAACATTGTGACTCGCAGCAGTGCTTCCACCAATGGGACATCGCAGGATACTGAAAAGAACACAGGTCAGGAGTGGGTGCGCAAAGCTCCTAACAAATCAACACCACTCGACCTGCAAAAGAATAAAGAAACATTTCAGGAAGCTAAAACTTTCTTTAATGAACCTATACAATCAGGACCCCAGGTACTGTCGTCTAGGGGCGTACCACAGCAAACACCTTGTGACATTAGTCCTGTGGAGACATCACAGGCTACCACATCGGGAAGATGCAACGAGGACGAGTTGACAGGAAGTGTACAATCCTTCCTGCGGAGTTGTTTAAAACTCGTGAGAAATGAGCAAGCTATCAGAGAGCTTCAGCACATCATAGATCAATATCTGCCATCTTCTTCCATGAGCAGTGCGCAGCGTGTTGTTCATAATATTATGGGACATACAAGAACAGGAAGAGAGATGCGCCTCACAGCACCGGTTGGAGAATTTGAAATGGATGAGGTAATCCTAGACTTAGGATCAAAGGTAAATGTTCTGACTAAGCAGACATGGGAATAGATGGGTAGCCCTAAGTTAGTCAGATTGCCTATCCATCTGAGATTAGCTAATCAGTAGCGGATATCGCCAAGGGTTTAGGGTTTAGGGTTTAGGGTTTAGGTGCCAGTTGACATTGATGGAGTTCCTAGCTCTACGGACTTTGAATTTAAAGAAATCATTGGCGATAGTAGACCATATCCAGCATTACTAGGCATTGATTGGGTGATCGGTAACATGGCCGTTATCGACCTAAAGAGAATACAAATGACCTTTGAGGATGCACAGATCCGGGTCATCGCACTGTTGGATCCTCTTCAAGGTCCTAGATACATTGAACCTATCCGAGCAGAGGAAGAGGCACGTAACATGGAGAGTCTCTATCAGATGACTGTGAACCAGAGTGACTACATCAATCCAACCGCAGAAGGGAACATTAGTTGGCGATGCAACAGCTCATGCTCATCGGATTCGAATGTTGGTCTAGAAAACTGGCAGAACAGACTTTACGAAGTCTCAGCGCGCAGATGTGTGTTTATGACTAAGTCACTGCGATGGATTGGCACAGAGACTAATGAAACTCCATCATTTCATGGTCTAACAGATATCTGAGACTTTCTCTCGTAGTTTGAACAACAAGTTCCTCATGACCAGAGGATCGCAGCTATGGACCTTGCAGTACGAGCCACACCTACAAGATGGTGGTATGCACATAAAGAGAATATTGCATCATGGGAAGATCTTAAGATATTGATGGCGATCAGATTCTCTACTGACGGGGAGTATGTCCAGCAAAAATAGACAAGAGAAAGTGACCCCAGGTCACATATTCAGACTTGTGAACAGAATTGGTCGAACATTCCTGAGGATGAATGGGTTCACCAATTCATTCACATTTTAGACCAAATTCCAAATAATTGGTACACTGAGATAGAGTTGCGCAGAGGAACAACTACATGGCCACTTATGATAGACAGCTTTGAACTCACTTTCACTTTTGAATCTTATTACCCAAGCATTAATCAGGATTTAGACGTTATAAAGATTAAGATCTTTGAGGACTGTACCCTATCAATGTCAGCTCAACCTGATTAGGCTGTTCAATTGGACCAGGCGCTAGAGTGCTATAACTTTGCATCAGAACCAGAGGATGAGGATGAGGATCCTCGCAACATCAACATTCCAGAGTCAGAAGGGGCTCACGATGTTGATGGACCGAAGCTATAGATTCCAGCTATCACCGAGCCTATCAAGATTAAGAAGATCAACATTGGCACAGACACAGAACCAAAGTTTGCATCCATTGGAAACTATTGGAACGATGAAACGGTAGGACACATTGCAGATCTGTTACATGACTACCAGGACCTATTCCCCACCAAGTTCACAGATATGAAGGGAATAGTTGGAGACCTGGGGTGCAGATGTCTAGTGTAGTTGAAAGGAGGCATCGCACCGATAGTTAGTCTACACCGGCAGGTAAAAACCATTCGCATGAGGAGAGTTTTTCTGATAAAAAATAAATAAAGAAATAAACTGTTAAAGTTTGATTTGCACAGATGATGCGGTGTATCATTTCGGTAAGGCGATGATTCCCTGTGCTACGTAGACACTTTTGAAAAAACGCAGAGGGCTAGTCAATTCACCTTCTGACAGACAGTTAATGAAGAAATGACCGGTATACCTTACCGTAGATTTGGCAACAGCATAATAAATTTTCCAGATTTAGTAAATCTTTGACGAGACCGGCACCCATACACAAGTTTCAAGGGAAATTTGATCGGATTTTAGCATTTAATGAGGATCAGGATGACGGGTGTAGTCTCATCCATGTAATTAATACCACCGATGGGTTCAGCCTAGATGACCGTTGCGTCCGGGATTATCGCCTTCAGCATAAAAGAAGAGATCATTCATTCAAGACGGTTACTTTTGCAAAGATCCAAGAGCTATAGAGTAATTTGTTAATTTTTCCCTGTGCAAAGCTAATTTCATTACAGAGTGCTGTGATTTCCCTATTTCGTAGCCATTGCCAATCCAGAGTATTGCACCGAGTGGGTTCTGTCCGAGGAGGAACCTTTAGAAGACATTTTGAGACGATTCGAGCGTGGTGGCCTTGTGTCCGCTATGATGACGCTGCCCAAGGTTGTGAAATTAGGAACATCACAGGTTAGATAGCTGCCAAGGATGAGGAGTTAAGCATCGGATGTAGAATATGTCATCAAAGTATTTGTTGCAGAGAAGTAGGAAGACGTGAAGATCACTAAAGATAAGAAAACAGAGCAGAAGACCGATGAGAAGAAACCTACGGGCAGGAAGAAAGTAAAAATGAGATCTAAGAGAGATGGGCTCCTGACTGTGCACGTGGAGTTTCCTAGAAGATCTCACGGAAGAAAAAAAGGGACCAAGAAACAGGAATCCACGACGCAGAAAAACAAAAGGAAAAAGGAAAGGAATGAAGGTTCTCGGAATGGAATTCAAGGCCTGTATAGTTTGTACGAAAGGATCCAGACTGAATGAAATGTTTGAGAAGGCTGGCAGATACAGATTTCTATTTCCTTTGTGATAACAGTTCTAACCCAGATAAATAGGAAAGGATATCTGTGGAAGGCTTCTCAAAAGCTAAAGATCCTTCAAAGAGCTTCTCATCCATGAAATGACCTATATACAGCTTTAAAGTATATCAGGTCTCGCAAGTGACAAGAGCGAGAGCATGACAATAAGGGAAGGAAAGATAAGAGGGACCAACGAACTAAGTTATAGAAACTATGGAGAAAGAAGTCGCAGGACTTCGGTAGAAACTTACGAAGACTTCACAGGAATCCAAGGAGAAGCTACAGCAGGAGAAGCCCGTTGTTAGTGGCTCTAGGACGAGCCACAAGTAATTGTTAGGGGACTATTGGAGTAGGGTCCCGCAGCTATAGAAGAAGCTGCCATTTTGGTGGATAGACAGTTTTGGTGAAGATATAAGAGATAAGGTAAAGCTACGACGCCATAGCATGTTTCTAGCTGCAGATCAGAGCCGAAAACTGTGACTATTGGGACAGAGAAGTCAAAGAAGACGACAATACCTGAGCGGCCGAGAAGAGAGAGCTCACCCACTGCATTGAAGGCAGCGACGAAGATAGGAGGGCTTAGCTACCCTCATGAAGGAAAAGGAGCAATGAAGTCGAGGTATTGAAGACGAAGGACAGAAAATGGGAAGCGGTGCCCAGTACCCATGGTCAGCGCCGAGAAGCATGGAAGACTGCAGAAAGCAGTGGTGTGATGAAAAGCGACTACTCCAAGTACAGATACGCCGACTGTCACAGTTAGGGTTTTTGGGTTACTGTTGGGATAGGCCCATAGTGTTGTAATGGAGAGACCTTCGGGCCGCCTATAAAGGGATGTATTTTGTATTGTAAAAGGGTAGACAGTAGACAGTAGACAATAGACAGTTAGATAGTTAGCCATTGAGTCATTTAGCTAGTCAGATAACCTGTAGCTATTCAGACAGTTAGCCTGTCTGAGAGTCCAGTAGTCTGTTAGCTCACAGTTATTATGTATTGTAATAGATTCGAGCTCTAGTTCTCCTATTTAGTCCATAGTTACCTTACTATAACCAGTAGCCGATTCCAGGAGTATGTATGTAACAATCCGCATGGATTGATAGAGAGAGAGAGAGAGAATATTGTAAGAAGGCAATATAGAGAAAGAGAAGAGATCTAGGAGAGAAGGGATCCCGGCAGTGAGTGCGGAGTTACCCAGAAGATCTCTAGCTGCACAACAGGTTGCGGCAGAACTGTGTACTCTCTCAAGATATAATAAACACAGTTCTGTGGTCATAGCTTCTACCCTGGAAGTGAACCATGTAAAACCAGTGTGTTATGTGATTATTTCATGTGATTGTGCTTTACTCAGTTGATATTTGTTATCTGTTCCATGAATGTTACATGACAGTAGTAAATGTTTGTATGATCTCATTCAGTTATAGCATTATAGAAGGTTAAAGATGGATTTACATGTATCAAGCGTCTGCATATGAGTTTATCAGTACTTGTTTCGCATAGTACTAAGTCATTATGTTAAAGTGTTTCCAGTATACTTATTCGGCCAGTTAAGTATAGTTGAGGTAAAGTGTGTTGAACTATGGAAGTTCAGGTCAGAGTGTTTACTATCTTGTTGAAAGTTAGCCAAGTCATTCCTCCCAGTGAGATATCCTTGCAGACCGCGAGGGTCGCAGTGGGTCGTACTATAGAAGATATCGCATTGATAGTAGGTGATATCGCACCGTCAGAGGAGCTGCGGTGTGAGATATTACAACTCATGGGTTAAGCGGAAGGGAGATTCGTGCATCGCTTGTGTCAATGCGATGCGATAGGAGTCCTTCCCCTGTCAGAACCCACGAGTAAGAGAGAAGCACGTGTCACAGAGAGATATCGTTGGCTAAGAGAAACAGCGAGACCCCAGGATGCTACAGAACCTGGTCGAGGACACTTGAGTCTTTGGCCAACCCATTAGAATCACTTCGGGTGAGACTTCAGGCCGCTCCGTGGTCTGTCGCCGAAAGGGCCAGTGATCTAGGGGTGTCGTTGGTACATTACAGTAAACCCGGGTCTGCCCAGATAGCCAACATAAGGATTTTAAAAATCCTCAAAATGTTATTGCTACTGGAACTGTTGATGATATTACCACGTTGTACAATTTGAACAACTTTGGGTCATCTCCTTTTCCTTCAGTTTTTGTTGCTCATAGTGATAACTTGAGCAAACTTTGGCATGAGCAATTTGGTCACTTAAATTATCATTCATTGCAACAACTATGTAAAGACAATATGGTGACTGGTCTTCCAATGGTATCTTGCAAGGATGGTGTTTGTTCCGGTTGTGTACTCAGAAAACATCATCAAGACAGTTTTGACAAACGTGCCTCTTGGCACGCCTCGATTCGTTTGGAGCTTGTGCATAGTGACTTGTGTGGTCCTCTTCCATCTGCTTCCTTTTTTGGTTTCAAATATTTATTAACTTTCATTGATGACTACTCCAGACGTACTTGGGTTTACTTCCTAAAACTTAAGAGCGAAGTATTTAACATGTTCTTGGCGTACAAGGCCCTTGTTGAAAAACAATCTGGTCATTAAATTATTAAGTTAAGATCTAACAATGGAGGAGAATATGTTAACAACAAGTTCACTACTTTCTGCACTGAACAAGGAATCCAACAATAGCACATTGTTCCATATACACCTCAACAAAATGGTGTAGCTGAACGAAAGAACCGCATCTTAAAAGAAATGGCTAATTGTATGATCCAATCTAAGGGACTAAGTCTTCAATATTGGGCTGAGGCCATAAATTGTGAAAATTACATAGTTAATCGCACACCCACTAAATTTTTACAAGGTATAACACCGGAAGAAGCATGGAGTAAAATTAAACCAGAAGTAAGTCACTTTCGTGTGTTTGGTTCTAAAGCATGGGCTCACATTCTAGATGAAAAATGGAAAGCATTGCAGCCTAAAAGTGAAAAGTGCATATTTGTTGGATATTCTAAAGATGTAAAATGTTATAGACTTCTTCAGCCCCATTCACATGATATAATCATTAGAAGAGATGTTAAATTTGATGAAAATCTCTTGGCCTGCGAGCCTAACTTGGCGGGTGTGCCATCTTTGTCCTGCAAGCCTAACTTGGCGGGTGTGCCATCTTTGGCCTACGAGCCTGATTTTGTGATTGTTCCTTCTTATTCTTCTTCCAAATTCCTTGACAGGTTTCCAACTCTAGTTTTTTATAATGGTAGTGAGGATGAAAATCCACCTTTTCCTACTCATGTTCCTCCAATTGCACCAGCACCAATACTTCCTCGATGGGTACATTCAACATGTGAAGCAGCTGGTGATCTTGCTGGTGATCCTAGAGATCAACGTTGAACACGTTCTCAATTTCAGCGAACCTCTTCTCTTTTGTCTCAAGTTTTCGAGAATCATGATCCAGAAACTTTTGCAAAAGTTTCAGGAAATCCAGATTGGGATGCAGCTATGGATGAAGAATACCGTTCCTTAATGGCGAACGATACTTGGGATCTTGTTCCTCTTCCAAAAGGAAGAAAACTTGTCAAATGTAAATGGGTCTACAGAACTAAGTATGCATCAAATGGAAGTGTTGAAAGACTTAAGGCAAGGTTAGTTGCCAAAGGTTTTTTCCAAGTTGAAGGGATTGAATACAATGAAACCTTTACCCCTATAGCAAAAATGAACTCCATCCGCCTTGTTCTTTCCCTTGCAGCCTTACATAACTGGGAATTCCATCAAATGGATGTCAAGTCTTCCTTCTTTCATGGTGATTTACATGAATAAATTTACATGGAACAACCTCTTGGATATGTTCAGAATAACTCTAGCCTTGTTTGTCTCCTTAAGAAATCCTTATATGGCCTTAAGCAAGCTCCTAGAGCTTGGTATTCCAAAATGGACAGCTTTCTCCTTGACACTGGTTTTTCTAGATGCCATTCTGACCCCAGTGTCTATACCAAGAAAGTAGGAAACCATATCATCATACTTGTTCTTTATGTTCATGATCTTATCCTTACTGGTAGTGACCCTAAACTCATAACCCATGTGAAATCCAGTCTTAAGCAAAATTTTGAAATGTCAGACTTAGGACATTTGCATTATTTTCTTGGTCTCCAATTCTTGCAAACCAAAAAAGGAATCTTTCTTTCCCAGTATAAGTATGCTTGTGACCTTGTTCGTCGCTTCCACATGGAAGATTGTAAACCAGCCCCTTCTCCCTTCCATTCTGGAGTCAAACTTTCTGCCACTAGTACTTTCCCTAAAGTAAATGCCACCTTGTATCATCAGCTTGTTGGTAGTCTTTTATACTTCACTCACTCCCATCCTAACCTTTCCTTTTTCATTGGTTGTGTTTCCCGTTATATGCAAACTCCTCGTGAAAGTCATTGGAAAGCAGCAAAAAGAATACTTCGATATATTCGAGGTAGAATTTAGTTTGGGATTCATTATAGTACAGGGGGGAAACCTTTGTTGGTTGGTTTCACTGATTCAGATTGGGCCAGTGATCCTGATGATCAAAATTCTACTGCAGGTTATGTTTTCAGTCTGGGATCTGGAACTTGTCACTTGCGCTTGTAAGAAACAACAAGCTCTTGCTCTTTCTTCAGCAAAAGTAGAATATCGAGCCGCAATTAATGCCAGTCAGGAAGCTTTATGGCTTTGACAGATCCTTTCAGAGTTTGGATTCGAGCAGTAGCAGCCTACTCCACTTTGGTGCAACAATCAAAGTGCCATCAAGCTTGCCAAAGATCCAGTTCTACATCAGCGCAGTAAACACATTGAGCTACACATGCATTTCATCAGAAATCTTGTTCATGATAGTGTTATTGAAGTTCTCTATTGCCGTACAGATGATCAAGTTGCAGACATCTTCACCAAGGCTCTTACAGAAATGAAGTTTTCTAAACTTCGGTCTATGTTAGGATTTCAGGAATGTGTCCTTAAGGGGGGATAGGCTCTAATTCCTCCTTCCTTCTCCTAATAGTGTCACTTTTGTAAATCCTTCAATCCTATCTCAATTTTTTCTTAAGGGGGGATGTTAGGATATTTAGACACTTAGGAGTTAGTTAAGATCAACTTGTGTAATATATCTGTTAGGTAAAAGTGTGTTTCTTTAGTATGCATTAGTGTGTATTTGTAAATATTCTAATCCGACGGTCACGATATGTTCTAGACATAGAGTGATCCGATGGTTCAACTTATCTTAGATCATACCTACCATTGATCCATGGCTTAACACCCAATTGGTCTATGATCTCTATTTAAAGAGCATAGAGGGTCCTTGGCTAGTTGATCGATTATGAGAAGCTCATGTAACTTTCTTTCTTTTGCATAATAAATTGCTCCAAGTAGCTATTTGGCTGGGGCCATGGACTATTTCCCTCTCGAGGGTTTTAACCACGCTCATATGCAATGACGTGTCCTTCCTGAGTCAAAACTCCACCTAGATCGTCATTGCATGCGTTAGTACATACTATAAAGTCTTTATTAGGATCAGCAATTCTTAATTTTGGTGCGGTAGTTAATAATGTTTTTAAATTTTAAAACTATCTTCACACATTTAACTCCACTCGAATTTCTTCCCTTTCTTCTGTAAAGAAGTTATGGGATTTGCAATTCTTGAAAACCCTTTGATAAATCTTCGATAATAGCCAGTAATCCCCATGAATGATCATACGTCAGTGACGTCTTTTGTGACTGGCCATTCTTAGATTGCCTTTATCTTTTCTATATCAACTGAGATCCCTTCTTTAGTCACTACATGACCCAGGTACTGTATTTTATCCTTAAAGAAATCACATTTACTGAATTTTGCATAGAGTTGATGTTCTCGTAATTCTTGTAAAACAATTTTTAAGTGCTCTTCATGTTCTTCTTCAAAATTCGAATAAATTAAAATGTCATCAATGAATATGACCACGGATTTATCAAGGTACTTATGCATTACATTCTTCATCAGACACATGAAGACATTCAGGGCATTAGTAAGCCCAAATGGCATAACAACAAAGTCATAGTGACCATATCTGTTCCTAAAAGCTATTTTAAAGATGTCTTCATCTTTGATCCAGACCTAGTGATAACCAGATTGTAAATCAATCTTCAAGAATACAGTCGCTCCATGTAGCTAATCAAACAGATCATCTATGTGGGGTAATTGATATCTATTTTTAATAGTAATTTTATTAAGTTGACGGTAATCTATACATAATCGTAGAGTTTCGTCTTTCTTTTTAAAAAAAATAACAGGTGCTCCCCAAGGAGACACACTGGGTCTGATATAATTCTTATCAATAAGTTCTTTTAACTATGATTTTAATTCATTTAATTCCAATATATTCATCCAATAAGGGAATTTTTAGCTTGGCATTGCACCAGGTACCAACTCAATAGTGAAGTCTAACTTCCTCTTCGGAGGCAGTCCTGGAATTTCTTCCAAAAATACATCTGAATACCCCCTCAGGATCGAAATGTCTTCCATTTTTAATTTATCTTCATTATTAGTATTTTCTTCATTAATTACTATTACAGCAAAGGCTTTACAACCCTTTCAAACATATTTCTTTAATTGCAAAGTAGAGATCTGTCTTATCATTGTTTTCCTAAGGATTCCTCTTACATTTACTGTTTCTCCATCATTATTTACACAAGTAAAAGTTTTATCAAAAAATTTCAGGATTGCCCTACGTTGTTCTAACCAGTCCATACAAATTAACATAACATACGAACCTAAAGGTAGTACATTAAACTTAACACAGGTTTCAAACTGATCCATTTTTACAGTACAATTCTTAACAAAACTAATCACTTTTCTTTTTGTGCCAATAGCTAGCTGGACTAACCATGACTTTGCAAAATTTTATACTGATAACTTGCATTTTTCTACTAAATCAGGAGAAATATAACTTAAGCTATTCCCTATATCAATTAAAATAGATATAGGTGTTTGATTCAGCTTACCTTCCACTTCCGCCATGAAAGTTTAATAGTTTTCCTACCTGTTTTCCAATGCTGCATTGATCCTGGGCATTGTCATTGCTAGATCACCAACAGTCATCTCCTCCTGCAACATATGTATGTTGCTAATAGTATTCTTTTGGTTGGGGCAAACTGATGCATAATGAGGACCATTACATTCCCAACATTTTACTGGTTCTTTTCGGTCATTATTCTTGGTGTAATTACTGTGATTATTAACAGGTTCTTTATTTCTTTGGCCATTTGGATTTAACTGTGAATTACCTTTATTCCCTCGAAAATTTTTATTAGGAAAATTTCATGTGTTATTATTTCTAAAATTATGGTTAGGTACGAAACCTTTCTTTCTCTGTTCAAAATTATTAGATCTTTTAGCCTTCCAGTTTGACATAGTTTCTTTTTTGTGATTCTCCTCATAACAAAAATTCGCCTTTCTCATCGCTTCTTTTAAGGTTTTTGGATTGTCATATTCAACTCTATCTTTTATATGGAAGGGTAAACATCTTAGAAGTCGTTGTACCGTAGGATTCTCTTCCACAATGTAAGGCACATATCGAAGCAGACTTAAAAATGTACTCTTTAGTTCTTTCATGTTCATTGTTCCCAGTTTTAGTTCATAAAATTCCTTAGCCCGCTCTTCGTAGCACTATTCTGACAAGAATTTCTTCTTAAAATATTTCTTAAACTTACTCCAGATAATGTTCTTCTCCCTAATGCATTTTACTCGTTTCAGGTCTTGCCACCAAATATCTGCCTTCCCTGTGAGGTTGTAAATGGCCATTCTTGATTTTAACTGATTAGAATAATTATAAATTTGAAAATATTTCTTCATCCTAGACAGTCATGATTCAACCTCTTCTCATTTCTCAGTTTCACCATTAAAGGTTGGTGGTTTTATTTTCTTAAATTCTCCTGAAATTTCTTCATAAGGTTTAAATTTTCTCTTTCTTTTCTGATGATTATCTTTGCTACTATCACTATTATACTGATAATTCTTCTTATGTAGATCGCTATAAATCTCATAGGATGAGCTACTTTCGATTTTAGACTGTTTAGACTTTTTATTTTTATGTTGGTAAGGCATATCTTCAAATTTTGTTCGTTTATCTTTTTCTTCATTCTAAAAATTTTCCATTAAAATTTGATTCAGCTCCTCCTGAGCTCTCAGAATTCTCTCATTTTCCTTTTTGATTGTTTCCATCTCTATTCTTAGTTCTTTAACCATTTGTAATAATTCAGAATATTTATTAGTTATTTCTTCTTGTATAGGTTCTCTTTTAGAATTACTTCGTTGAATAAACGGGGACTCCTCATCTGCATATTCCTCCAATCTTTCCATAGCTACAGTTTAACTCAGAAAAATTCTCTGGAAATATACTTCAAAAGAAAAGTAATAATCAGTATGCATGTTTTTAAATCTATTGTTTATCTATGCAAGTTGAGCCATATTCAAGCCTAGTGTCTGAACCTTGTGCTCTGATACCACATGTAATATTCCAAAAATTTGTAAAAATTTAAATTTTTTCATGTAACATAAAATGTTTGTAGTCGTCACTACTGAGGAACAAATATCTACTAACGATTACTTTAAACAGTATTAACTAGAACTAAAAATTTTGTAAATCTCTAGTTCTATATATTTATTAGTTTGTCTTTATGATTCCATGTTAAGGATTTGAATTATGGTTTTCTATAACAGGAAATAAACATATGTTTAACTTCTAGTACTAAGTTTGTTTTACTGTCTTATGACAAGTAGGAAAGAACTTCAATGGAGATAGAGGCTTACTTAGATTATAGCTAATGCAGTGAAGTGATGCTTCTTTTACATTTCCTTTACAGGTAAGAAGTTTTGTTACCAATTTCTCCAGATCGAGATTTATCATCTCAACTAGCATAGAATAAAATGCTAGTTAAATTATTTGTTTTCCAGCTTGAGCCGTGTAAGAGGTATCATTGATCTTTATTGGTTAAGAACTTCATAGTTGATAGTAATAACAGTATTTCATTAAATTGAATTTAGCTCAGTTACTTTTACTATGACAAAACTTGTTCATTTAACTTCTCTTATTCTATTCTCGGTTTAAAGCTTGTATGTAATTATAGTAAAATGCATCTTGTGGAACAGATTTATTTCTACCAAATAATGAGTTATGATAACCTAGAATATTTATGATCCAAATAAAATCATAAAGTATGTTGATTGATAACATACATGAAAACTAGTACTTAGTACAAAGTATAGTTTAATACTATTCTAATACTTATCAAAATATAAATGTCTTGATACAAGTTGTTTTTCTCTAAAATCTAAAGTGTTATTACTTTTTATTTTAAGGAAATAAGAATTATTCTTCATAGAGGTCCATCCTATGTTCCTTTATATTATTTCTCATCTCATAAGGGTATTATTGTTAAACCGTATACTAGTATACATAATTTAATACGTAGACTAAAGTCCTAGCTAGATATCTTCTATAGTTACAAGTATATACATATAATTGATTCCCTTCTCCATTTGTATCTTCCTAAAACTGATTACAAAGAATTGTTTATTAAGTGGAAAACAATAAATAGCATAAGTTTCCTTATACCATTTCAAACGTTTTAGTTTATTTTTAAGACCTAGTTCAGCTACTATCTCCCATGTTATGTACTATGGTTAAAACAAGCATAATATCATAGCAAAGATAACGAAACCATGACAAGAATTATAATATGGTATTAATTCTTTTTATACACCATTATGTGCAGGATACAACAAGGAGTTTCAAACTATAATACCAAACCCATCCTTTGAAAATAAATTTGGAGCTACATGGTCGATGCTCATTTGATAGGGTTTTAACCTTAGAGTTTTTTCCATATAAATTTCTCTAAACCCCAAAATCTTGCTTTTACCTAAACTTTAACCTTGCTCTGGAAGAGGGTCCACGAGCTCATGGCCGCTCGGCCTGTTTGTCACTCCACTGTGTCAATATTCCTTCCAATAGTCTTCTTCTTTTGTGTGTAGAGATGTAATTGAATACTATCTCTAGTTTTGTGGACAAAACCCTCTCCTCACCATTACTTAGCTCTGCAACAACGACACACCTATCATTACCTTGCCTCTGCAAGTGTTTTTAATCATTCCCTGGTGCATTGGTGAGCTAAGGAGGTGAGCATGGATCTTGGGTTTTCGTAGTGTGTCTTGAGCTATTTATTGTCTTTCTTTGAATTTGGTGTAAAAGTTCGATGTCTTTGCAGTCCATTTTGTAGAGTGGCATTGACTCTTCTCCGTCGTGGGATTTGGGACTTAGATCTAAACTTTGCGAGCCATGTTTTTCTTCTGTGAAGCTCGTTTTCTTCGAATGGTGGCTAGGTTTTGTACTCATACTTCTACAGGGTCGATAAATGTATAATGCAGGTAAAATATCTCATTTTTCTGTCTTTAAACAAAGTTAAAGATTTCATTATACACAAGTAGTTATTCTTTTGATTTTTTATATTTGTGTGAATTCAATGTGCAGGTGCTTAAATTCTACAGAGAGGTGCTAACAGCCATCGAATACCACTCTTCCTAGATTCCAAGCTGCCCATAACCCTGGTAAGCCTCATTCTCGTTGAGGTTTCTCCTGCCGTGGTGTATGGTGTTGATTTTTAGTTGATGAAGTTCGTTGGGTTTTTGGTTTTCATCTCGTCCATGATATACTGTGTTGTAAAAGTTTGGAAAGCCCATGGTCCAATACTTGATGTTTGGTTCAGATTATTGAATCCCTAGTGGTTGTTTTAGAAAGGGAGGCTTAGGGTTTTCATTGCTTAGACAATTGCCTCCTCGGTTGCAGATTTTGTTTATAGTTATGTTGTTTTTCGAATAGGCTTTTCAGCCTTGACTTTGTGATGTAAAGGCCATAGGGTCGTAACTGTTATAGTTCAGTTTTAGGACTTAACTGTACTTACAGCTTGAAGCTTGTTGATTGTATTTATGTTTTGATAATATATTTATATATATTCTGTGGTTTTGAAACGAAGAAGGCAATCTTGAATTAATTTGTTATTTTGGTTATTCCTTATTGAAATTAACCTATCAGAGGTTGTAGTTAAGTAATTTAATAATTGTTTACTTTATGTGTAAAATTGTATCTAATGGTTCTGACATTAAGTTTTTAAATCATATCTTGGTTATTATTATCAGTAATAATTTATGCAATAAATAAATGGAGGAAAAGAAATTAACTGGATAACCTAGTTCTTTCCTGTAATCTCTGAGTTTGAAAATGTGATGACAGGTTTTTATTTACTATTGTTGCTTGTGAGTAATGCTGGAAATTTCATACAGTCATCCAATTGATGCTTATGGTTACATAAGATAGAGTAGATAGGTTTTACTTTATTTCAGAAGTAAAGAGGACAATTTTCGTGCTAATAAAAAGGGGTGTGTAAATTTGGTTTGTATATATATTTACAGTTCTTCTAAACAGGTTTATTTATAAACCCTAATCCTTCTTAGAATAATTACATAGTTAGTATTTCATTTTTGGGTTACCCTAGTTTGCATTTTTACTTAGATGAATTTATTCAGTAAATGTTTAGCCTTGTATACTGTTTCTTTAAGTTAATCTTAGTTATGTTAATTCTTGTTTATATAATAACTGTTAATTATTAAAATAATAGACTTATAAAAATAATTGTATCTACTGTGTAAACCATTACACAGACTGGTATTTTATACCTTTAGATCTTGCCTAACAGTTCTGTTTATTTTGTTCAAGTACTCTAACTAAATGAGAAATATAAAAAGAAAGCATACATAGAATTTATACATATGAACCTGTAGAAGATAGTAATTCATATTCATGCATACTTCATTCGATTCTTTATCTGAAATTAAACTAACCTACTGTACTAGAGTACTACCTTATAAAAGGTGTGGAAAAATACAGTTTAGGTATTTTATTTCTAACTATCAGTTAAACTAGAAATTCTTCTAATGATTTACCCTAATCTATCTAGTCAGAACTTAGCTATCTTTTCACAGTATATACATTTCTCCTAACTAACCCTAGTAGCAATAAGGATAGAAGCATAACATATCATTGATTAAACTTAAACTTTCCACATAACAGTAAATACTTAGATAGCTGAATAAAACAAGTAGAACCTGGAAATATAGATGAGGTGACAATAGCTTAAGGAACCTATTCCTCCCAACCAATTCTTGGAGAAAATCTAGACTACAAATCTCAGGACCCCCGAGCTTGTCTCCTGGTCCACCTGGTAGAAGTTCTGGGTGAGAGATGTAGTTTTGTAATCCTCTGCAACTCTATTGAGTTTTCAGCAGCAATCAGTTCTGCATGCAACAGTATGAACTCAGCTTAGAATAACTGCACTAGTTCAAGTCTTCAACACTTTTCCACTCAAACTTACTTCAGCTAGTCCCCTCCATCGAATTTTCTTGTGCACACCATTCACTCATAATGTTCACAAGTCAGCAATGAGCATTCCCAGTTGTCTTCAATGGGAAGTTTTATTAGCATGTCTAGGTATTTTGGGTCAATTTTCACTTAATGGGCCACCTGCTCTTGTTCCACTTTCTTGGGGAACATGACCACAAAAATAGGGAAGTTTCCACCTGCAATAGCTAGGAGTAGTTTGAGGATGCTGGCAAGTATCAATATGCTCTCAACCCAGCCTACTCCACCAAGTGACCAGTAAAACACTCATTTAACAGCTTCCCTAAGTTGTTTTCTCATCTTTCAATTATTTATTAATAAAATATTCAACAATTACATTCAATTATCCTTGACCCCACTTGGTCGTTAATTACAAACTTTAAAATAAAAAATAACATGATGTTTCTTAAAACATAAAATGTTTTGCAAATTAGGGCATGTGACAAAAAGGATTCAAATGAACCTGTGAATGATGTCATTTTGTTGGAGCAGGGTCCCGTAGCTACAGAAGAAGCTACCAGTTTAGCGGATAAATAATTTTTGGCAGAGAAAAGATAAGATAGAGCTACGACGTCGTAGCACGTTTCCAGCTATAGAGCAGAGCCGGAAACCATGACTTTTAAGATAGAGAAGTCAAGAAAGACAACGGTACATGAGCGGCCGAGAAGAGAGAGCTCACGCACTGCATTGAAGGCAGCGGCGGAAGATAGGAGGGCTCAGCGACCCCCATAAAGGAAATGGAGCAACGAGGCTGAAGCATTGAAGACGAAGGACAGGAGAGCGAAGCGGTGCACAGTACCCATGATCAGCATCGGGAAGCATGGAAGACTGCAGAGAGCTGTGGTATGATGGAAAGCGGATACCTCAAGTACATACATGGCCGACTGTCACTAATTAGGGTTTGGGTTACTGTTGGGACAGGCCCACAGTGTTGTAATGGGGTGAATCCATGGACCTGGGTAACACTTTTTGGCAAGAGCATTTCGGCAAAAACCAAAAAACGTACCTCGGTCGAGGGTTTAACAAGCCCTCGACCGAGGTTTTAATACCTCGACCGAGATTTTATCAATCCCTCGACCGAGGTATTTTTCAGCCCTCGGTCGAGGTATTTATTAACCCTCATTCGTGGTATTAAACCCTCAATCGAGGGTTAATAAATACTTCGACCGAGGTGTTAACTCGGTTGAGGTATATACCTCGGTCGACGTAAATACCTCGACCGAGGTGCTCTGTCAAAAAAATTATAAATAGAAGCCGCGGACCCATTTTGTAAATGAACATGATCATTACATAACTAAATTGTATTTAGTCGAGGAAGCACTAAATTATCAAAGACTGCAAAATATATTCATTACACTTTGTTGAATCCTTCAACAACTCATGAAAACCTGAAAATAGAACTCTCCACAAAAAACTTTGTCTTCAAACATTAATGACACTCCCTGAAGTCCCTGATACAAAACGAAATGGAGCCATTTTTGAGTAGTAGGATGCAACTGCAAGCAGTGAAAGCTTTTAAATATTGAAAATAGAACTCTCCACAAAAAAATTTGCCTTGATCTCCATAAAACTCTCTCCAAATCTCTTTTGTGGTTCGCTATTTTCAATATTTGAAAAGTTTTCACTGCTTGCAGTTTGCATCCCACTACTCAATAAATGGCTCCATTCCATTTTGTACCAGGGACTTGAGAGAAGATAAACAATCAAGGATATTCAAACTTGTATGAAAGAAGGCCTACCTAAACTATTATAAACATGCTCTAACAACCATGTGTATCTAACTCAATAAGCCAAAACTTTTAGGAGGGCTCTTCCAAATATAATGATCACAAGATTCACAACAAGTACAAAATAACCCAAGAATTATATGCAACCATGAATGAATAAAGAACAATCACATATGAAACCATTAATGAAATCATCCTTCAAGAATATTTGAAAAGTTTGTTTGAAATTCCTCTAGAGCGGCCTTCACACTCCCACATTCAATTCACATTATATACATATCTTTTACTAATATTAACCTAGCT
>LPNX010271142.1:86542-98621 GCA_001517045.1 Pseudotsuga menziesii | reverse complement strand
CCAACATAATATTCTACAATTTGTTTTTTTACTACAAGTCAAAATTCACATGGAATATATGCGTTTTGAGGGCTTCTATCTAGCACATGAGTAAAAAATCAGTTTTTCATCACCAAATTTGGCCAAAAAGTGTTACCCATCTTCATGGAATCACCCAATGGCAAGACCTTCGGGCTGCCTATAAAGGGATATATTTTGTATTGTAAAAGGGTTGGTTGGATCGTTCAGTTGTTAGTTGTTTTTGTAGAATATTAGACTGTTGTAAAAGCCTAGCTCTGGTTCTGTTATTAGCGGTAGCAATCTTACTGTAACCAGTAGTTGGCTTATAGAGCATGCATGTAATCATCCGCAGGGATCGACAGAGAGGGAAGGGTATATTGTAAGAAAGGAAATATAGAGATAGAAAGAGAGAAGAGATATAAGAGAGGAGGGCTCCAGACTGAATGAAATGTTTGAGAAGGCTGGAAGATACAGATTTTCCTTGTGATAAAAGTTATAACCTAGATAAGGAAGAAAGGATATCTGTGGAAGACCTTTCAAACACTAGAAGGTTCTTAAAATGTTTCAGGAGAGACGAGAGCGAGACCATGACTAAGGGCAGGAAGGATAAGAGAGCCCAACGAACCAAGTTACAGAAACTATAAAGAGCGTGTCGAAGAGATGCAGAAGGAAGTCGCAGGACTTCGAGACAGGTTGCAGAGGACTTCGCAGGAAGCCAAGGCAAAGCTACAGCAAGAGAAGCTCGCTGGTAGTGGCTCAAGGGCAAGCCACAAGTAAGTGTTAGGGGACTGTTGGAGTAGGGTCCCGCAGCTACAAAAGAAGCTGCCAGTTTAGCAGATAGATAAGTTTTGGCGGAGAAAAGATAAGATAGAACTACGACGCCGTAGCACGTTTCCAGCTACAGAGCAGAGCCGGAAACCATGACTTTTAAGATAGAGAAGTCAAGAAAGACAATGGTACCTGAGCGGCCGAGAAGAGAGAGCTCACCCACTGCATTGAAGGCAGCGGCGAAATACAGGAGGGCTCAGTGACCCCCATAAAGTAAACGGAGCAACGAGGTTGAAGCATTGAAGACGAAGGACAGGAGAGCGAAGCGGTGCACAGTACCCATGATCAGCGTCGGGAAGCATGGAAGACTACAGAGAGCTGTGGTATGATAAAAAGTGGCTACCTCAAGTACAGATATGGCCAACTGTCACTAATTAGGGTTTGGGTTACTGTTGGGACAGGCCCACAGTGTTGTAATGGCAAGACCTTCGGGCTTCCTATAAAGGGATATATTTTGTATTGTAAAAGGGTTGGTTGGATCGTTCAGTTGTTAGTTTTTTTTGTAGAATATTAGACTGTTGTAAAATCCTAGCTCTGGTTCTGTTATTAGTGGTATCAATCTTACTGTAACCAGTAGCTGGCTTATAGAGCATGCATGTAATGATCCGCAGGGATCGATAGAGAGGGAAGGGTATATTGTAAGAAAGGCAATATAGAGATAGAAAGAGAGAAGAGATCTAAGAGAGAAGGGCTCTAGGCTGTGTGCGGAGTTACCCAGAAGATCTCTAGTTGCATATGCGGTGCAGCGGGACTGTGTTTACCTTCCCCTGAACTATAATAGAGAAACACAGTTCTGTGGATGTAAATCCCATCCTGGGGGTGAACCACGTAAAACCTACGTGTTATGTGTTGAATGCATGTGATTGTATTTGATTACTGTTATTTACTATTTTGCGCAAGGACTTTGAGTACAGTTTAATGAATGAATGTGTTAATCAATTTACAGCAAGATAGAAGGATAACCATAAGTTGAACTCTTTGGCATGTTGTATGTGGGTTAATTTATTCTTTGTGTGAAATAGTCACTAGTCGCAGTATTGAACAGCCTTGTATGTTGAGTCTTGCACGTCGACACGAGCAACGCTAAGTGCGCTAAGCCGTGGAGGTAGGATATCGCAGAGAGGCGATACCGCATCGACAGAGGAGCTGCGGTGCGAGATACCGCAGGTTGAGGACTTAGCGTTGGGAAGGAGCTACGTGTTGCACGGTGCGCGACGATGCGGTAAGGTTGGAGATATTGTGGGTAAGTGGGAGTTGCGCAAAGGGGGAAGGGACCGTGCGACTTGCGCAAGGATAGAGGTCTCGCGACTAGCAGAGTTGCGAGTAGAGGAGATTGCACGACGCGAAGAGATAGAGGCCTTGCGGCTAGCAAAGCTGACAGTAGCAAGTAGGATGCCCAGAACCTAGTCCAAGACACTTGAGTCTTTGGCCAACCCATTAGAATCACTTCGGGTGAGACTTCAGGCCGCTTGCGGTCTGTCGTCGAAAGGGCCAGTGAGCTAGGGGTGTTGTTGGTTGATTATAGTAAACCCGGGTCTGCCCAAGATACCCAACACATTTTGGAGGATGTGAACATTCCAAAGGTTCCCTTACACACCCATCCTCCGCAAGAAACTATTCAGGAGCAAAGAGTTCCTCCATTCCCAGAAATACTAGTGATAGAAAAACCTGTAGTTCATCCAGAGTATGGCATTTTGAATGAATTAAAGAATATCTGTGTCAAAATCCCTCTATTAGAAGCTATTAAGGACATACCAATCTACAACAAGGTAATAAAGGATCTATGCATTAAACGCCCAAGGAAGAAGCAAAAGGACCCTCTCACAATTCATGTTATAGGAGATATGTCTGAATGTATGATAGATCAATCCCGGATTGCAAAATATATAAATCCAGGAGCCCTAGTAGTGATTGTAATTATAAACAACACCGCCATAGAAAATACATTAATCAATTTAGGATTCTCCATCAACATGATGACCACCACAGTTTTAGAATTTTTACAGTTAGGACAATTTCTCTGACCTACCCCTTCCATCCTAGAACTAGCAGACCATACTACGGTAAAACTTGTTGGAGTCCTCGATGACGTTATCGTATCAGTAGGCTCATGGGAATACCCTGTCGACTTTATGGTCGTAGAATCAAAGGATCCTTCTAAAGGGCATCCTATCATCTTGGGAAGACCATGGTTAGCTACTACAAATGCTTTTATAGGATGTAGGAATGGAGAGATGACTATTTCCAATGGGTTGTCTACACGGAGACTTATTTTATACCCCCCAACACAACCAATAACTAAAAAATCATGGTGGTTAAATTTTTCTTGCAGGGATGAATACTTTGATGATCTCTCCCTTCCTAGTGATTTTTCCTAGGCACTTCAGGAGAAGACCACTGAGAATGTATTAAACCAGTTTGTTTCTTCGACAACTTGTACGGATTTTCCTCAATATTTTTCCCAATTCGATCAGATTTTTGGAGATGAGTTTCAAGAGAATGTGGCTCTTTCAATGTTTATGGAAACACCTTGTGTCTTCATGATTAAAGAGAATACGAGACCCTATACCATACCTTCTGAGGTTGGCCCTGAGAAATTTCTACATATAAATGTAGGGTTAAGTGAAAACCAACAAGCACAACTACTTAAAGTTCTTAAAAAACAAGCTAGAGCATTTTCATGGGAATACACCGATATGAAGGGTATACACCTGGCACTTGTATTCACCATATTTATATGGATCCAAACATTTCACCTATAAGGCAGCCACAGAGGAGGATGAATCCTGCTCTAAAGGATATAGTAAAATAATAATTACAAAAACTCCTCACTTCTAGTTTCATCTATCCTATCTCTGATAATAAATGGGTGTCTCCTTTAGTAGTAGTCCCAAAGAAAGTCACAGGGAAATGGCACATTTGTTTTGATTTTAGAGAATTAAACAAAGCTACACTCAAGGACTACTTTCCATTACCTTTTATTGATCAAGTGTTAGATAACCTATCAGGTAAACGATATTTTTCCTTTCTTGACGGATATAGTGGTTACAACCAGATTTTAATAGCACCTGAAGATCAAGATAAGACCACTTTTACATGCCCTTGGGGAACATACGCTTTTGGAATTTTTCCATTTGGCCTATGTAATGCACCTGCCACTTCTCAGCGAGCAGTCTTAGGAATTTTTTTTGATCTTATACTTGACTGTGTGGAGGTATACATGGATGATTTTACGGCCTATGGTAATACCTTTCAAGAATCTCTTGACAACCTCGAGAAGGTCCTAATCCGATGTCAAGAAACGAATTTATCCCTTAGTTATGAAAAATGTAAAATGTTACTAACAGAAGGTATAGTTTTAGGACACCATGTTTCCTCCCAAGGAATTAAGGTAGATCCTGCTAAGATCGAAGTAATTGTTGGCCTTCCCTCTCCAAAAACTCAAAAATAGGTAAGAAGTTTTCTTGGTCATGCAGGCTATTACCATCGCTTTATTGAAAATTTCACTAAAATCACTGCACGAGTGTTTAAATTGCTTACAAAGGATGTAGAATTTCAGTGGACAGAATCTTGTCAAAATGATTTTGAAATTCTGAAAGCTAAACTATCAATGGCACCAATACTCAGGGGTCCCGATTGGTCCCTTCCTTTTCATATATCCAACAATGCCTGTGATACAGCCATAGGAGGAGTCCTCGGCAAAAAATAAGGACAAGAACCTTATGCCATTTATTTTATTAGCAATAATTTGACTCCTGCTGAACTAAATTACATTGTTACTGAAAAGGAATTTTTGGCAGTAGTTTATTCTATTAATAAATTTCTCCATTACTTTACAGGTTACGAAGATTTTGTGTATACCGATCACTCTGCCATTAGATTTCTAATGAATAAACCAATTACCAATGGTAGAGTGACCTGGTGGCTTCTTCTATTACAAGAATTTAACATCACCGTCATCGAACGACCTAGTAAATAAAATCTAGTAGTAGATTTCCTTTCCCGTTTTCAACATGAAGACGATACTAAACCTGTTGACGACACTTTCCCTGATGAACATCTGTTTTTTGTATCTATTCAAACCCCTTGGTTTGCAAATATTTCCAATTATTTAGCAACTGGGAAATACCAAACCATTTGTCCTCACATGAGAAGCGTCGCATTATCGTTCAGAGTTCCAATTATTCTTGGGTTGATAATGATCTCTTCCACACTGGTCCAAATCTTATTATTTGACGATGTGTGCGGGAGGATGAAATGACAGACATCCTCCATGCATGCCATAATGGACCATGTGGAGGACATTTCTCTGATAAGAGGATGACATACAAAGTATTACGATCTGGTTATTATTGGCCAAGCATTTTTAAGGATGCTGCCAAATATGTCAAAGGATGCGATAGTTGCCAAAGAATGGGTAGACCTGCATCATCTGATTAGATGCCCCTACAACCCCAAGTCATGATTGAACCCTTTGAGAAATGGGCTCTTGATTTTGTAGGACCAATTTCTCCCATGTCTCATAAAAAGAAGTATATCTTGGTTTGCATAGACTATGTCACCAAATGGGTAGAATTTAAAGCTTTGTTTAGGGCTACAGATAAATCAGTGGTAGAATTTATATATGAAGAAATATTCACCCGGTTTGGTGTACCTAGAGAAATTATCATAGACCAAGGTACTCAATTCACTTCCAAATTAATGAAAGAATTTACTACGAAATATGCCATCTGACATTGCAAGTCTTCACCTTATCATCCTCGGGCTAATGGTCGGGTAGAATCAACCAATAAAGTATTATAATCCATTTTAACCAAAACCATTCACTTACATCATAAGGATTGGGAAGATAGACTCCCAGAGGCTTTATGGGCCTATAGGATAACATGGAGAAACACTACTGGACATACCCCCTATGAGTTAGTGTATGGCAAACAAGTCCTTTTACCTATTGAATTTCAAGTTAAAACCTTTTGTATGGCAGCACAATTAGGCATGGATTTGGATGAAGCACAGAAACAACGAATATTACAGATTAATGAGTTAGATGAGATTATACAAGATGCACTCCAAAGAACCATGCTAATACAAAATCAATGAAAGACATGGCATGATAAATTTATTAAGAAAAATCAATTTAATACTGGAGATTGGGCACTACTATTCGACTCATAGTTTAAAAAATTTAAACAGAAATTAACTACCCGTTGGATGGGCCCATATGAAGTAGTTACAGCTTTTGACAATAGGTCAGTAGAAATTAAAACAATTGATGGCTCACAAATTTCCTTTGTAGTAAATGGACACAGACTTAGACTTTATCACCAACCAACAGATAAACAGGACTTCATACAAAATGTTTTGTAGCTGAAGAAAATGGAATTAGTTGAAGGGGAAGCTATCCCTCCTCCTCGTGATCCTTAAAAAAATTTGGGTTATCATCACTTGTATATATGTAAATGTGTGTTCTTTTCTGAATAAATAAGAGTAATTTCTAACAAATTTCTTACAAGGGACTATTTTTCTTTTTATGATGTTATATATGTTTTCATGAATAAATTGAATCATCTAACAAGCGGTTTTGTAGTTTGATTATAAGTACTTTATCTCTATAAGCAGCTCATGGAGTATTACTTGGAAAAGGGAATTATGTTAAAACACTCATCAGGTATCTTAACCTTTCTTGGGATACTTTTGAAATTTGCAGCTTATAGTGAAAATTAAAAAAATTACAATCCTCTGTATATCATTCTTAACTAGCTCTTCTATGATTCATATGGTTTTGGGTATTTTGATTCAGACATGTATATTTCTGATTTGATCTTTTGAACAATTGCTTAACAGACCTACTTTCATTATCATATTTTTCACAATCTCATCTTACACCTATGGAATACTATTTCATCCTATACTTGTTGTCAAAACTTGTCTCTCATGTATTTTGGTGATAACTCGAGAGTAGGTGAAATTTTTGCCTGTGGGGAACATTATTTATCCTTTATGAAAAAAAGGGACTATAAGGTTAAAGAATAGCTTTAATTTATTCTCTTTTGACATCATTTATGGTTAAGGCCATTATGAAATTACTTGTAAGTTTATTTTACAAAATTGAATTATTTGTTTAACAGGACTTAACACGCTCTAGTACTAATTGACTTCCACATATTTAATATCATTATACAAGGCAAACCCATCGGGGTACTAAATAGGCCTGCTGGAAGCGGGTCAATGCTAAGTAAAAACTTAAAACACGGAAGCTCGATAAATGCAAGTAAACCCATCAGATTACTAAACAAGCTCACTAGCACCGGGACTATGCTTACATGGTACCAAGGTAAACCCGTCGGGGCACTGAACAGGCCTACTGTCAGCAGGGCAATACCGGGTAAAAGAGATCTGGTTAATGCACTACTATGCACATAGTTCGTAAAACAATGATAATATAAAGAAAAAAATTTAGAATTTATGTATAAACATGTCACATCCAATTATTTATAATGTCATTTGAGAATGGTTGTAAGTTGGGCTTGACCGTGGCCGTCTAATTCAACAAATACCTAGGATGTCATTATCCTAGAAATGGGACTCACAGCTGTAAATCTCACATACTCTTGGGTAAACTTAAATCTTTTCTGATGATAGTATATCTTTAAAATGAGGCATGGATGACTAGCTTTTCCTGTGGCATTCTTTTGGTTATATTATTATCATTCAAGAAGTCTTTCTAAGCACTGTTATATTTTTCATGAATATACATATCTGAATCATTTCCATTTACTAATTATTTTTTCTTTTTTTTAAATAATAAAAAGCATGATAGAACTCTTTAATTTTTATTTTCTGGAACAATTAATTCTTCTCTCTTGTATAGCTTGAGGACACGCCATATCTTTGGTTTGGGGGGAGAATTGGGAAAAATTAGACTGTTTTTATTTTTTGATTTATGACAGATCTATTTATCTCTAACAAATGATAAGTGTTTTTCAGGATAATGTAAGCAGTGGAACTTGGTTATAGCATGAAGCATATTTTTACAGCAAAATCAATATGGAGGACTATATGAAGGATCGAATGAAGGTCCAAATGAAATACCAAATAATGATTTGAATAAAACATTATGATATTATAGCACTTATGTTTAAAATTTTCTAACCAAATTTTGTTTTTTGGCAAGTAGTTTTCACCTCCATATCGATGCAAAAGTTTTTAGTTATCATTTCATTGTTGGTAACCCTATCCTCTTACCCAATCATGCATGAAAATTATCAAATGATTGATCTTCTTGTTAATCAAGGTTATTGAAAATGTGATTTATGCCTTCGTGTCATACATTCAACCTATCCAAAGTTTTACTTTGGACATGGTTGAATTAATTACAAACCTTATGAATTCATTCATTTATGCATATGTTCATTAATTGCATACGTTTCAAAGTTCGCTATGATAGCATGATCTCTTAAACAGGTCGAACTTCTTGCTATTACATTGCTTGTAATTTTCATTATTTATGTAGAGTTGTTTCAGCCATTTTTCTTACACTCTCTATGAAAAGACTCTATATCATAACTTGTTGAACAATGCTGAATTGTTTGGAACCTGAGAGCTATTAAATAAAAATGTTAAAGAACTCAACAGATCCATTTTAATCTTCATACAACGTTTGACATGAAAGACATGTTATTTTTTAAGTCACGGGCTAAAATATTGAAGTTTAAATCACCTCCTTCATCTACCAAGTCAAAGGCAGCTGCTAGTGCAACTCCGCCTTCTTCCTAAGTTATTTTTCATTTTGCTCAGTGGGACCTGGCATTTCTCCGGTTTGAGGGAATGTTGATCGCATATTTGTTATCATTTTTTGCAGTTAAATTACTTATTTAAACATATGTTTTGTTATCTTTTTACATATTTTATGTCACGCAGATCACTATTCATCCCCAGGTATGAGTGTATTTAAGGTTTATGTAAAATCATTTTATTATTATCATTTTATGATTTTATTGATTAAAATTGACATTGTTTGAAGTGCATTTGATATATTAAATTATATGTATATTTGTTTGTAGGTTATATAGTCTTTTGAGACGAATTAACAACAAACACGCATTCAAATAGCCATGCGCACAGCACGTCCAACTCATCATCCAGCTCGTTACGCAATACTCATTAGCAGGTTTCCAGGAATTAAAATGTTGTTACTCCAAACCTTACTCCTTAGCGCACCAACAAAAAAACATCACATTTCATCCTAGATATGCGCACGTCATATCCAACTCACGGTCTAGTTCATCGTTCATTTTGTCGAACCAACCGCGCGTTGTTGAAAACCAATTTCATGCATTAAGATGTTGAAACAATCTGCAAACTACCTACTGTCCACACATCTGGGTAATGAAGCTCACATTCTAGATGATTCGCTAGCTGCAGCCTCCTTCATTTGACACCACACCACCAGTCCACACGTTTGAATGATGGAACGACTCTCATTCTAGAAGAATCACCCATGTACGCTGCCTCTGCTCACCACGACTTCACCAACCATGATAAAGAAGGAGCCGTATGCCATATCATGCACGCTGAAGAGAACCGATCACACTGAAGAAGGGAGAACAATTATGCATTGGAGTTCGATTAGTTAGACGCCATAATGGTTGACTAAATTTAGAGAGCAGTCGACCATTAAAGGGTCGACTTGCTCATCTATGTAAACAATATATATATCAGCCTCTACGTGAGAGCTCAACTAGATAGCAGTTTAACCAGTTTATGCTTTGATTCGTTGTTCTTAAGAACACTGTATTTCTATCCCATATTCTTTAATAAGAGCCATATGCTTTGCTGTTGATGATTGCATTTGAGTAAGCGTTACCCAAGCACCACCCCTGATTGCTGAGAGGGCCCCTCATCAACCAGAGGTTCATTCTTTTGTGTAATTCTATTCTCTTCTTTTTGTTATTGTAAGTCTAGTTTGTTTTCATTATATTACGGTTATTTCTTGTAGTGCATTTTATTTTTGAAGTTAAATAGTTAATTGCGCGCATAGTTTGCTTCCAATTTGCTTTCATCCATTTTATTTACAACTTTACTGTTCAGTTTATTTGCAAATAGATAGAATAGATTACTTTGATAAATTCAATTCTGTTTATTTCATTTATGTTCTAAGTTTATGCAATTTGAATTTCAGTTTGCTTCTTAGTACACAATGATTTCTTTAATGAATTTGTTTAAGTTTATTTCATTATCGAATTTGATTAATAAATAGGTTTATTTACTGCCTCCCTACATTAGATTTACATATGCACAAATTCAACCGAAGATTAGATCATTTAGGTTATTTGATGTTATTTTAACTGTGCAAACTGTCATTCGGACAGCCTATTTAAACTGTCATTCAGTCACCCTTTTCAAACCTACAATGCAGTCTGTCATTCAGCCCATCGTTTCGTTTTTAGTGTTTTTAATGTGTTTTGAAATTGTTTTAAGTTCTATTTCTTTAGTATTTGAAGTACGATTTGATTGTAATAGTTAGATGATAGTTCTATTTAACATTAAAGTTAAAATTAGGTTGTTTTAGATTATTTATTAAAGTTTTATCCTTTTTCCCTATCTCTTTTCACCTTGAGCATGTTTTAAGCTATGATGTGTTTTGTTTCTTAAGCTTATTTTTTATTTATTTTTACTGTTGTATTGTTTTGTGCTTGTGCCTTTGGATTAATTTATCTGTTTGCATGTAAAACTTAGTATTAGATGTGTTATTCTTATTAGTACCTTGTAGGTTGTTCCTTTTACACTATGTGATTACTAAAAGAGACTTGTAGGACATAATTCAAAGATATTCCTATTAAGTTTTCTATTTTTTTCTTTTTATTAAGTTTTCTTTATTAAGTTTTCTACTTGCTTATAAGTTAGGTCTTCCTTGCACCCTAGTTTCCTATTTGAAAAGTTAGTTGTTGATAGTATCTTTTTCAGTTTAAATTTATTGACTTATAAAATAAATTATCAATTATTTAGTTTAATATTTTGTTCTGGTTCAATTACTTTAATAGTTGAATTCTTAGCTTTTTGACTCAGTTTTTCATTTTGAAAGATCTTTCGATCTTTTGTTTGTTAAAATATTTCCACGACACCATATGAATCCCTCTACCTTCGCATATATTTTGTGTCAACTCTAAGCCTACCAACCACGGTCGATAATAAAATATTAGGTGAATTAATCTAGACATTATAACAACCAACAGGCCGACAGATAACTACAATCAATTATCAACTAGCACACTGTTGAGCCTCGAAATTGTGTTTTATAATGGCCTTATTTACATTAATTTCTTGGCCTATTTACCGAAATCTAATACATTTATCTTTAATTTGTCTATATTTTACTATGTTTTCATCAATTATAAATTATAAATGTAAAAGAAGCTTAATTCATCATTTTTGATGTGTTATTGCATTTAGTGCACATTTTGGCACTCCATTTAGCCTCTTTTTCTGGTCCTAAGTTTCGCACTTGGTTTGATGACATGTCTCTTATTGGTTCATTAAGTTTGGCTTGCCTTTGTTTTTCGGCTCTCATGGATCCCGTTCTTGTGCCATAATTTCTTATTTAATTCCTGGGGCTTATACTTTTGATGTAGTGCTTCAATGACCAAACCTTGTAGCTTGTTGATTGCTTTTTGATATATGTATATTCTTCAATAACCTTACTCAATGCAATTTTTCCCTTCAAAGTATACTTTAAAAAGAAATGATATTTTTAAATTGAGTAAATATATTTTATATATAAATTTTTATCTGTTTTCTCTTAAAATAAAATGCATTTGATTATTCTATTAAGAAAACAAATTATTTTTAAAGCTTCATTAAAATTTTACTAAAATTTTGGTTCTATCATTTTTATTGATGAGATGCTAAAATATATTAGATTTTAAAACAATCTGTATTTTAAAGGTTAATCATCATTAATGATTTACACTTGGTTTAATCCAAAGATTACTTACCATGACATTCAAACTATGTCCTCACAATTCTCTATAATATATTAAATACATTAAAATTGAGTAAGCCAAATTATATGAGTGGCAAGCCATATTATTTTTGGAAAATGAACCATCCACCATTTATTTGGTCATATCACATGAGTTGCAACGTTTCACTCTTTCCTTTGGAATCTTCACATTTTAAAACCTTGTTACTTTCAAATGAAAGTATATTTATATTGGGTGTTTTTTTTAATAAAAGAGGACTTGATATAAGA